>CM030900.1:25630393-25745386 GCA_018136845.1 Heterotis niloticus | reverse complement strand
TTTGCTTTTATACAAAACAACACTTTTGACCCTCGATCCCTGGTTTAACTCCTCTGTCATTTTTTCCTTACCAAAATCAGCAACTAAAACACTGCAGAATTTACCCTCTTTTTACTGCCAATGTTGCCGCTTTCCTTACCAGGCAGGATGAGCAGAGTCAGAGGCCAGAAGTTCAGAGTTTCTCCATCTCCCATTTCTGCTGCTCCTCATTCACTGTCCGCTCACTGTCTCCAAGACTCGGTTTTTTCTTCTACCAAATAACTGAGATCTTCCACACCAAAACTACCCCCCCCCAACATTTCACAGTTATGCTATCTGGTGGTGATGTCATTCATCTAAAATATACACCTTAGTTCTGCTTTTCTCTTTCAAACTGAATACAGTTGTTGTACTTTAATAATAAATAAAAATAAATGCTATTTGTTTGTAACTCAATGGCTCCGTGGCCGACCGGGGCTTCTCCACACTCACAGGCTGTAAACTTCACCACATTATAGCATTTATGAGTGAATTACGCAGATTTTTCTGAAAGTTTATACAAACTGCATTAAACATCAGAGTTGTACATCTGGGCAAAAGTTTGCCGTCATTTACGTTTGTGACTGAAACTGGAAGGAGGATTCAGTCCATCTGATGAAAGTAGTTGCTGGGCCGAAAATAAAAACCCCACGCAGTTTATTAATATTATATTCACAGCAATGACAGAAATGTGTGCTTTAAATGTCTACAAAGCAGCCAACAAAATGCACTTCTGCAGAAAAATTAAAGCTTTAAGACAAATTTTGCACTTTTGGCTTCACTGGTGAACTTAGTGCTGCAGCAAAATTAGTTCAGGAGGCTCAAACCACACAGCAGTTCAGTTTAAAATACAACATGATACACAGATGGTGTGAAACACGGTATAACACAATAACAAGAGTGAAGATACTTCACCCTGTGGCCCTACAGAAACATCACTGAACTTATCTGGGTAACTTGTACAAATGGCTGAGGAGTAGACAAGCAGATGATGTTCTGGCTTACAACTGGACACCTGGCTCCTGTCAGTCAAAAGAAACTGCTTGAGTTTAATATAATACACACATTGCAAATGTCAGCTGTTTTGCCTACAACACGATAAGGTACACATTTGCCAGTAAGATTTTGGCTTAAATTACACAAAACAGTTCTATCTTATGCACAATTTTCAACAGACTTTCCTATTAAATTGTCTATTTAGTTGATCGGTTACATCCAGTCCATTGTGGTGACTTTTAGTCCTTCAATATAAAGTGAGATGACAAACAACTGTGAGAGAGGTGGTAAAATGCATTGCATTGTGGGAAGCATGTACCCACAGTATCAGCCACCACTTGATGTTTTGTTGTCCCATTGGCATGTCCGTGAACCCTAACCCTCAGCAGGCTTCACCTTAGGTGAGGTGAAAGGCCACCTGTTTTATCAAGGATGGACTCCCTCTTGCCCTGGGGAGCAGAGGGGACTGTTGGCTGGGGGCTCAGGGTTAGGGTTAAGGTGTGTTGTCTGTGGCAAGGACTGACACGGCGGCAGGGGGTAGGAGCACCATCAGGCACTCCCTGTCTTTACATGAGGCTTTGTTTACCATGATTTTGGGGTGAATATTTTCATCCCAGGGTCAGGTTTTTGCTATACAGTCAGTTTTTTGGAACAAATGAGAACTGATGAACCAAAGAAAAGTGTAGAAGAACCTATACTCTTTGACAATCCTTGTGCAATTTATTCATCCGATGGATTGAACAAATTGATAGTTCTAGAAGCTGTCCTGTGCGGAGTGAACAGTATCTCCTACTTGTGGCCACATGTAGTAAAGACAGGAGTATTAAGACAACATATTTATCATAAATATCACACAGACAAGACAAGACAGCAATGAAACCCACTGCTGCTTCAGAGCCAGATTTACAGCACGGTCGTGTTTTAATGAAAGGAGTTCATCTAAGTCTGCTGCTTATATATTCTTCCTGCCAGTGTCTCTCTCAGCCAGGATGTTCTGAAAAGTAAAAAAGGGAAGCACTGTAAATTCAGCTGTCGCAACGAGAAAGACAAACACCAACAGCAGGGGGTGCAGTGGCTGCAGGGTGGTACTGGATCAAGTAGCAGATGGACATTTTAACCACTATGAAATACATTTCAAGAGGACATGGAGAGACAACAGACTAGAACTGCACATTAACGTGTGTGTGCGTTTGTGTTACTCACCAGTATATCCCTCAGGCAGGGCCCCTTGAACTCCCTGAAGTGAGGAGAGAAGTGCACACAAGCTGGCTCTCTGGGCATAGCAGGCAGATCCATGTCCTCTGTGATCTGAGAAGGATGCAGGTCCTGATCACCGGGTGGGTGCAGCATCTCACAGCTAAAGACAGCATCTTTCTCACAGTACCAGGATTCCCCCCCTCTCACAACACTTACAGCTCCCGCATCTTACAAGCCCTAGTGGAACCAGAACCTTGCTCCTAACTCCAAACCCACCCATCTGCCCAATTAGTCTAATAATACAGATGTCCCTCAGTTTATTGACCGGTCTGGTTCTGTAAAAACCTCCGATATATGGACATAATAAATACTTTGTCCAACTTTTTATGCTCATCAACATGCACTATAAACACTGAAAGTGAGTTTAACTAAGACGGTCCCTCACTCCTATTTAACTGACTTGTCCATTACTGCCACCTATAGGCTTAGTAAGTAAACTACCAGTGGCCATCACTTTGCTACTGACCAAAATTTTGCCAAATTTGCTAAATAATGTAAAAAATATTAAATTCTTAGATTCATTAAATTCAATATTAAATTCATTCTTAGATTGCGCTACTTTATAACTCAACCATTTGTTTGTGATATGAGTCTCCACTATATTTTGTGAGTTTACACACTTTTTCTAAAAGTTAATACAAGGTTTTTCAATCACCAAACAAACATGAAGGGGTGTAGATATTAAGAAATCCTGACTGTGCGCAGAACAGCATTATGGGAAACACGGCAAAGGACACACATTTTCCAGCACGTCCTGCAGACTCTCATGGGCTTCTCTCTTCCCCCCGGGTCTGAGGCCGTAGGACCAGTGCTGGGCGGCACCCTGGGACAACAGCACTGTAAGCAGCAGCAGCCACAGGACGGCGTTGCACTTGGGCTCCATCTGCAAACACATGGGTGTGAGAGCACCAGGCCACCAGCAGGTGTGTTTGTGCATCACCTGTATGACACACAGTGTTGTCTGGCAAAGAAACAGTCTAATCTGGCTCATTTAGCACAAAACCAAACTTTTTAAGTCTTTGGTTTTTCTGACCTCCAACACAGCGAACGTTATTTGTGCTAGAATCTAGTGCACGAGAGGGATAAAGAGTGCAAACTGAAGTGTGTCATTCATCTGTCACCATGTTGTAATATACACACAAACACTAAGCAGTGTGCCCCGTTACGGTGGGAAATATAAAAAATAACCACAAAATGTTTACTTACACAAAATAATCTGAGAAATTCACTGAAAATGAGGTGCAATTTCCAGATGTGTAACAGGAACGCAATGTTACCTCAGCAAGAACTTTGTCAGGTGGCGAGGAGTCCTGGTCGCCCGTCTCAGCGTCTCCGCTTCTGTGCTGCTCCTCGCTGCACTGTTTGGTCCCCCTTTATAGGCCAAATGACCCCCTGTGTGACGCTAGCAGGACCCCAGCTGGTGATGGAGGGATTAGACCCCTGCTCAGCCCACCTGCTGACAGCACTCAGGAACCCCTGGCGGAAAGACCTGCAGGCCATCTATTTAATGGCACATGCAGACAGCATTCGGGTCCCCGAGCGGCAGCTCCTCCACACCTTCAGGACACAAAGCCAGCACAAGGGAAACGTCTGCACAGGTCGAGCAGGAAAGGAGAGATTCAATCTTGTTTTTTTTTTTTTTTTTATGCTCAGCTATGTTTTTCAAGTAAATTTGTCACAGGCTTTTGTGTAGTCAAAGGTGCAAAGAGCGGACATATATGACCGACACACAATTTTAAACGTAATATAGTTTAGCAATGTATAAATCAACGAAGACGTCAAACCCTTTTTTGTTTTCTATAGCTGAAAAGAACATGGACCTGGGTGGGGGGAACCTGCAAAATACACACCCGTATCTTTCACGGCCTCTTCAAACAAAAGCATACACACTTGTTTTTGCTAGCATTTCTTAACACTAAGTATTTTATTGATGTCATTTCTTTACACACATTATAAAAGCACACTGGACGATGCTGTAACCGGTGCATTAAATAGTTTAAATAGGTAGAAATGGAGAATTTAAAAAAGAATACAAATGCATTTTTTTTTACAAATGTAAACAGTGCATGAATGATCACAGTCCAGCAGTGATGAACAGTTTCCAAAATAATACTTTCCATATTTTTGGTTGGGGGGGGGGGGTCACACACCAGTGGAAAAGGCACACAAATTAAACAGTAATGATGTTGGTTCCATTTTTTTGCTGAACAAGCAGAAAATAAACCGACTCTTCATGTTACAACATTCAAAATGAGAATTTTCAAACATGCAGACATCATTCTTCCCTTTATTTACCGCCTTTACCTCAGTAATCTTTTAGTCTTTTGTCAAACAGACGGCAGTAAAGAGCACTCAAGTTTAGCGCGTGGGACCCAATTAATCCAACTCACTTCCACACTGTTTACAGCTCAGTGTTGGTGATTAATAACAAGGTGATAAACCCTGCACGTTAACATGATGAAGCAGTCAACACCCAGCCCTGTATGTATCTGAGCTTACAGATCTAATTTTAATGTACAGGTCCACAATTCCTTATCCACAATTCTGAAATCCAAAAATGTGTGAAAACTTCGTTTTTTGTACGTTTAGCACCAAAACACATTAACCGTAAACAAGTTGTGATAGTATTTTGTCTTTTTTTATCCCACTTAGTGTAAACAGTCTTTTCGCTGCAGGCTTATTAATGTGTGTAATTATAGGGTGCTGTCCTGGACCCTGATGGGGATTTTGTGTAATGTACAGTAAATGGCTGTGACTTGGTGGAAAAAGTTATTTTGGACTAAATTACAAACTTATTTATAACTCGGGTTATAATTATGTTTGTAAGTGAGGAGCCGGTGTACCGATAACCCGTTAAAAACAGAGTATACAGCGACCTAATGCGCCCTGAAATACAGAATAACATTTATGACTTGTAAACACAGTTTTCTGGATCACACCCCCACAGACACAAGCTGGGTCAGTAGCTGAGACTTCCCCTTGACACGAGGACAATGAACAGCAGTGGAATCACACAGTAGTCTGACATAGCAAAAGCAGTCCTCCATGTTTTTTCACAAAATTATTATTTTTTTAGTTGCTTTATCCTCTGCAGTCCCCTCACCTGCGTAGTAGTCAGTCAACCATCACAACACCATTTTGCAGCCAAGGTTGTGACTTCAAATGGGAATCTAATAGAAGATTGCTACCAAAGACAGGGAAGGATCCTCTAGACAGCAGAACACCTCGGGCCCGGGCTGAGTCTGGAGAACCAGTGCAGACTGGCCCGGTCAGCAGGGGGGGGCCAGAGGTTATCTGACACTCTGGGACATGTGCAAGGGGGTCAGCATCTCCTCAAAGATGGCACCCTTGACATTGGAGCCTCGCAGGTTGGCTTCCTGGAGGTCACAGCCAGACAGGTCACAGTTCTGCAGAAGGAGGAAGTTATGAGGTCATCTGGGATGCAACTCTGGTCACCAGTCTGCGGTTTTGACCAACATGGCCAGTCCTCTCCAAGGTTCACGGCACTGAAATCCAAGCTCAAGTCACCATTGGGACCCTGTAGCTTTTCCTCACCTCAAGGTCTGTGCCGGCCAGTGTGGCCCCCCGGAGGTTGCAGTTCTTCAGCTTGGCGTTCTTCAGCGTGGCCACACGCAGGTTGATACCCGTCATCTGACTGCCCTCCATGTCCACACCCTTCAGGTTGGCTCCTGTCGGTACAAGCAGGTGAAGCTGTTAAGCATCTTTAAGCAACACAGGCCGTTACATCACAAAAACTGTGAAATTTGTTCAAACAAGAGTAAGACTGTGACCAAAACAAATATAAAAAGTATTAACAAAAAACACAGAGTCCCAGAGAATTAGTGGATATCTCCGCAGGTGGTGTGGCCTGCCACGCAGCCTGAGCAGAGCAGCTCTGTATGGGAAGACTAACGTTCTGCAGCTTCCTTTCAACAGCATTATGGAAGAGTTTAAGGTCTCCCGCACTAGAGAAGCACTGCAGTATAGAGAATCCAAGGACCCCAAAGCCTCAGCAGCAGGCACTGAGATCCGGACTGGCAGGAAATGGAGTGCCACTAGGGAGCTGGAGATACCAGAAGCGAGGCTGAGGCACAAGGCTGTGGTGGGGGCAGTGGCAACAGGAAGATCAGGGTTGGGCAGCTTTCCATTGCCTCAATATAACAAGGTCCAAGGCAAAGAGAGGCGACTGTTTGTCCAGGAAGAGGTGAGAGTAGCAATGGATGAGGAAAAATCCAGTAGGATGGCAGGCATGAGGCAGCAGGGAGCTTGGATGAGATGGGAGAACGCAATGGAGCAAAGACTCACTTGGACGGACATCTGGCAAAGAGAGCCCCAGCGCATTAAATTCCTAATCCAAGCTGTATATGACATCTTACCTAGCCCTGCAAATCTCCATTTGTGGGGCAAAGCCAACATACCTTCCTGCCCACTCTGCTCTGGGAGAGGGACACTCAAACACATCCTGAGCAACTGTCCAAAGACCCTAGGGGATGGTCGCTACCGGTGGCGCCATGACCAGGTGCTGAAAGCAGTTGCTGAGTGTCTCTTCAGCCATAATAAGCAGGGCCCATTTTCCCCCAGGAAGAAGATATTTGCCAAGGCAGGACAGCAGCTGAGACCGCAGCCTAGCGCTGCTGCAGGTCTACTTTCCACCGCAAAGGACTGGCAGATAATGGTAGATCTGGGTAAGCAACTTGAGTTTCCGGCACACATCACGGCAATATCATTGCAACCAAACATTGTCATTCTGTCAGAGGCCTCAAAACAGCTTGCCCTAATAGAACTGACTGCGCCCTGGGAAGAGCATATGGCGGAGGCTTTTGAGAGGAAGCGGGCTAAATACCATGGGCTTCTGGAGGACTGCCGAAGACAGGGGTGGCAAGCACACTGCCATCCAGTGGAAGTAGGCTGCAGAGGCTTCGCTGGTCGCTCTCTCTACAGAGTCTACACCCTGTTGGGTATGAGTGGGCCACTTAGAAGGACAGCCATTAGGATGGTAATAGAAGCAGCAGAAAGAGCTTCCAGGTGGCTGTGGTTCAAGGGGCAAGCCGCGGCTTAATGCTGCTGGAACGCAAGTCGGGGCTTGATCAACCTCGGCTGGGTCACCTGGGCGAAGGTGTATGATGTTGTGAGACCTGAAACACCCGATGAACCCAGGAAACATCACTGATGATGCGTTCCAGCACATCCGTAGGATGTATCTTTCACCTGTACTGTTGTGAGTTTTCCAATCACTTCCCCATTTATTTGTATCTGCATTACTGGGATCTTTATGGTGACTCTATATTACAATGAGACTCCCAGTCACACCTGTGCTCATAAGCTGAGAAATCCAATTGCTGTGAGAATCCCACCTTCCAAATTGGCCTTCACACCTGCAGGGTCTTCAAAGTTGCATCCTTTGAGCGATGCACCCTCTGCATTGGTGCACAGCATCTTCACTCCTTGCAAATTGGCATTCTGGAAAGACACACACATATGCAAAGGACATAATATTAAAGTTCAGCCAACCTTCCACACACAATGACAATCTTAGGGTGGGAGAAGTGTATCATTGGTTCTGCAGTTTGGGTTACTCCACTGTACATCATGCATTTTTGGCATTCTCTTCACCATTGCTGGTGCACATAACTTCCTGGCACACTCTCACACGCGTTTCCTTGCCACCTTTCTTTTACTATAATTGCTTTTTTAATCTCAAAGTTCTAGCAACATATCCTGTATGCAGGCCGTGGTCTTACTGTGTTCATTAAAGGACAAAGCAGAGATAGACAGAGGGACACGGGTCAGACAGAGACAGTGATGCCTACGTCCAGGTTGGCCCCTGACAAGTCAGCACGTTCCAGATTGGCAGAGCACAGGTTAGCGTGCGTCAGGTTGCAGTGGCTCAGGTTCGCCATCTTGAAGTTGATGTACCGCAGGTCAAGGCGAGATAGGTCGGCTCCACTGAAGTTCAGCCCCTGGGGGAGTTCAATAAAGGATACTTGAATAGAAACATGGATTTCAGGAAATGTGCATCCACATAAATTTATAAAACTGCTACAGATTATTACCTTAGTTGCTTTGTTACAACAAAATAACAGTAACAACATTTTATGATAGTGATGAGGTTAATGGGAAAGAAGGGGAGGCAATAAGATGAGTTTTTGGTCTCACCTGACAGCGCAGCTCTGACTTTGTGGGCGTGGCCAGCAGGAAGCGCACAAACTCCTTGCGGGAGATCGGGGAGTGGTCCTCCGGTGGCTGGGAGTTCTGGTCATGTGGTGGTAAGAATTCAGACACAGCAGAAGAACAGCTAAGACAACACCCTATTTCTACTCCCATCTCCAGTTCTAGGTAGAATCTCACCTTTATTAGCCCTTCCAGCTGTTCCGCCAGCTGCTCAATTCCAAAAAACCGGGCTTCTTCCAAAACCCCTGCAGGAGAAAATACCATCACTCAGGTAACCAAATTAAACGTTTATTAGACTATACAGGTTAACCTACAGTAACTTGGACAGTTCTAGAAAACACCTACTATAGATCAAATTTACCAGAGAGTGTGTGTGTGTGTGTGTGTGTGTGTGTGTGTGTGTGTGTTTAAACACATGTCTGCGCCCACCAACACTCACCCAGTAGGTTGATGCCCTCATTGACAATAAGCTGCCCATGCCGCAGGTAGTTCAGAATGGGCTCAAAGTAGTCTGGGCTGCGGTCGATCAAGTAGGCTCCGTGTTCATCCCGCTTGTTCCCCCACAGATCTGCAGGGTGTGGTAAGAAGAATATAGTGAGGGACAGGGCAGTTACTTGGTGTAGCCACAGCAAGATGAACAGGCTCTGAGGCACTCTTTCCCTTGAGCTGCTTTTCACACATACTGTACACTGGCTCTTCATGTTATAAACAGTCCATTTACAAATGTTTCAACAAATTTTTAGTTTTTCTTTTTAATTTTATATGCTCTAATTTTTTGTTGCAGAAGAAATGGGATTTGTGTTGAAGGAGGCGAAGAGCGCCGAAACAGGATGAGAGTGTGGGGCGAAAGTTCACCTTGGTCTCGGAACATGTGAGCCAGCATGCTGTCGGGCTCCTTGCTAACCAGCGTGCTCCTGAAAACAGGGTGCAGAAAACCATATTTACCACACCGTTGGCTTGGAAGTGGGGTTTCTGCCATAGAACAGAACCACCACCAGCTGGGTTACCGTGTGGTGGTGAAGCAGCGCCCCCCGACATTCAGAGTAAGCCAGTCAGTGTGAGCCAGGAAACAGAGCTGCTCTGGACCTCCCTCAGTGCTCTGCGGTTCTGTGATACACAACCAGCAAACTTAATCCACTTTTCCAAAACCATACACAATAATAGACCCAACCCCACCGGAGACCTGTGGGTGACAAGAGGGATGAAGGGAAACATCAGTCATCATCTCACCAACAAAGGAGTCTCCCTCTGATACGTAGAGCACATCGTCATCCCTGCAGGACATGAGGACAGGGAGGGGTTAGGAAACAGGACCATCACAGAGCAAAGGTCACTGGGGTCTGTCTCTTCACCCTGGTCAGACCCATCTCCTTCTTTCCTGATCTCCTGACTAGTTAAATGAATCTAGCACCATTTGCTATCTGATTATGATCACTGGGTCCTTGTTTTGCCAGCATTCAAGTTACAAATTTTCAAAGGGATGAAGGTGTTTCACTATTTTATTTTAGTTATTTTTTATTCTGGTGTTCATTTTCAAAAAAAAATGTTTGCAGCAAAGCAAATTTCACCTGCATTTCTACAAATGGATGTCAGTCAGCAGTAAAGGACCATCAGACAAATCAAAACTATATGACTGAAGCGATAAGAACAGTTACACAGGTTTATGAGGTGAATTGGTCAACATTCAACACTAAGCTGGCAATGAACTGGAGTTTGTAGACAGAGAAATTTAAAATGACTGAAGTAAATTTTCATGTAGTTAACAAACATGTTAAAATGTTAAGATGTTTTATTTATTGCAACATCAAGAACTTTAACAGAACCTAACATGAAAATATGAAGGGATGTCTGTGTTACCAAAATATTGTCAGTTACAACATTGTGGTTGGGTTTACAAACAAGGACTTGAAGGATGTGAGCCAGCAATATGGTGGTATCAGAAAAACAAGCTGTGCTTTGGGTCTGTCTCTCTGTGTGCTGTTGATGCACTTTGTTCTCTTGGTTTTACATTACCTTCGAGTAAAGGGTCTGTCAAATTAATACATTTAAATGTAATGCACAGAAATAAGTACAGTTCTGTACCTGATAAGAGCAATGTCATCGATGAGGCCTCCTTTCCCATTGTATATGTTGGACGCTTTAATTCCCAGCTTGGTACTGGCCACCGACAGGAGGTCAACTAGTGTGCCGTACACCGCCACCACCTGGGCACAATGAGTCACATTGGTCAAAGCTGTAACAGTCTTAGTCGGGCAGCTTGGCAGGGTCTCAGAGCGGACGTAGGTTTGTTCCAGACTGAGTCTGTGTTGTGCTGTAGGGAGTTCAGTGCACTGTTGTCTAACACTAAGTCATCGTAGGCAAATTTAAACACTGATCACTGTACTATAGATCACTCTGGAGAAAGGTGGCAACTAAATAAATAAAGTAACAGCAGAATGCTGTTACATACAACCAGCTGTCTGCCTCACACACTGTCAGTACTATGATTCTGACCAAGTTACACATACAAAGACACTGAAATTCAATTATTGCATTTCATGAGAAAACAGTGTCGTTGGATCTCCCATTTGTTCGGGGAAACAGGGACACTGTTTGGTCAACAGGGAGATGAAGGAGCTGAATGCCACCTCGCTATGGGGCTATGAATGACCGCACTCGTGTCACACTGATCGGGACCCTGGAGTCCCACAGTGCAACACTGACACTGAAATCAAGAAACTCGCACCGAATTTATTACCGACTCTACCAACCCTTAAGGAAGAACAAGACCTCCTTGTAATTCCCTGCACTCCCCGACCACCTACAGAACACCAGACGCATTTTATGCTTTCATTTTAAGCTTCTGCATCCCAGCAACGCTACTAACCGACCGCCATGACCACCTGCAGCGACCAAAAGGATATCCTTTATTTATTCCTTCTTTGAACTTTGAAGCGTGCATATGTTTTAAAAAGCTAAACTTATACAACCAAACTGTCAATAAAACACTGCATGACAGCTGTAAGGGGAAGAGATCTGCAGGGAAATCAGCTCGATCTGACAAACTTCTCCGCCTCAGCTTATATGCACCGTGATAACTTACCTTACCGTTCCTGGAGGTTCCATTAACGAAAAGCGTGACTCTTCTCATTTTCTGCTTGAAAATAATTTTTATAACAACGACGTAACAATGGTGCGGCTCTACCAACTCTGTGCAGTCGCGGAATGTTTCTAGAGGACAACCTACCCATTGCTTTAGTTCCGCAACAGTAGCCAATCAGGAGAGGCGACGGAAACGTCAAGGTAGTGTGACTCGAATTTTAGCGGAAGTTAACGACCACTCGATGTATGTGCATACAAACGAATGCATTCTGATTTCACACGTTTTTAATCCATTATGTAAGGAAGTGTAACAAAACCGCTGAAATCGGCACCACTTAGAATGCATAATCCTGACGAAAAATACAAAAATGAGACAAAACACGAATCGGAGACAGCAGTCATTAATTTATTATAATGAATTTACAAAATTAAAAGTACGAGCAACACTTTAACAGTATTTTACATATTAGTCCACCGTTTCGTGATTTCCGTTTTCCATGACTTCCTGTTTAATAGCAGTTCACTGTACACAAGGCTGAATGAATTTAACCTTTTTCCAGGAACGAAATAAATAAAAAAAAAAAACACCCAAGCAGATTGGTCTTTCGATGCAGTTATACGAGTTGAAGACTGCTCCCATTGAGGGAAAACAACAAGACTGGACCAAAAAAAAAAAAAAAAGGTCAGGTTTCAACCCAAGAGCTCAGCCTTGGACAAAAGAAAGGTGAAAGCGTCCACCTGCTCACCTCTTTTTCACTATGGCACAACCATCCATCCTATTCCCCCTCTATCTTTCTCTGAAGCCGCTCTCTACATTCTTTCTGGTCATAAGTGTGTTCCGCAGTGTACACCTCCCTCAACCATGTAAAAAACACTCTGCCTGTCTCAGCTTTGGATCAGCTGCTCGGGAACTTCCTTGATCTCTGACCAGCGGACTTCAAAAATATGAAAACCAGTGCCAACCAGGATCAACCTTTCACATCGGACCTCTAGACCAGGCCTGCTGTGAACCTGCAGCTGTTTCTCATATGTAACACACTGAATAGTGTGTAGAGGGCCTGGGACATACCAATCGTGCAAATGACGTTTGATGATCAACTACTGACTGCATGTTCTAGACCATGTTCCGCTCCTTAACTGGGAGGCTGCAGCACCACAAAGCCTGGCTGAAAGAAAGAAAAAAAAAATACATGGAGGGAAGTGCCTTGGAGTACAAACTGCAGTAAAGTCTTCCCTACTGCAGATGTTGTCAAACCTGTCAGTCATCCTGGATATTCAATGAAAAATAAAATAGGGACCGTTTCCTTGGATACCTGGGGAGTGCCTCTTAACCGTGGGGGAGCAGAAGGTCATAAAAAGGCCTCGGTTTTCCGCAAAGTATAACATTCACCATCACGGTTGTCCGGGATACAGACCAGACACTACTGATTGGGGGCAAGGAGAACACCTGCATCTAGAGTACAGCCTTACCCTAAATGTAACCATGGAAACCAAAAGTCCACAGTATGGAGACATGCACCTGAAAGCCAAGTCTGTGTTTCTGTTGGGCGGAATGGGTGCGGAGTAGGGGGCAGGGAAAGGAGGAGCGAGGAACGAGCACATCTGACTACCTGCCCACACCGTGTAAATCCTGGCTGGCACCCCCATCAAACTAGGCAGAGGGCAGCAAAAGACAAAGGGAAGCGGAATGGGTGGGTACTGGTCTTTCTGTGCCTATGGGGCCAAGGAGGGGAGTGTAGAATAGCCATTGGGGTAGGGGGGATTGTGGAGGGGATTAAAGGCGCAAAACGCCCTTCCTCCATTAGAAGGTCTTCCGGTGAATGGCACGGGCACGGTCCTCTTCGTACTCCTTCTTGGAGACCCACATCTTCTTGAAGGTATCTAGTGATGCCAGAATGGAGCCCCTGTGAGGGAAAAAAAAAATGAGATGGGGGGGGGGGGGATTTCCTGGCTGCAGCATGCCCCAACTAGTGCTCTCGCTATTACTAAAGCCACGATTTTGACACAGCTGAAGGGGTTCCAATTCTTACCCGATCCACGTGGAATAGAGCCGCTCTTGTGGCGCGGAGATCTGCAGGGCAGAGAACAGCACTCAGTCAGGGCAAATGAAAACCACAACTCTCTCCTTCCTCATTTTGTATTACACTATATTATTTATTTATCTACAGTACAAGGTGACTTACAATGTAAGGTTTGTACACAGAGCTACACTGATTTACCCATTTATAAAGCAGGTTAAATTTTACTGTATCAATTCAGGGTAAGTATCCAGATCAAGGATACAGCAGAAATTAGGATTCGACTGTAAGATAACATCTCTAATCACCATGCCACCTGCTTGCAAAAGTGAGAAAAATTAAACCACAGTACCTTTATCTTGACATCCTTGGGTGCCAACTTCTTCACTTCACTCAACAACCGATCACCGAACCCTGCAAGGAAGGAGGCACCATACTGTTACCATGTTACAATACCTGCAGTCAACAGTTTGTATACGCAGCACTGCCAGGGATAATGACTGCAGCCATCTGTGCACAAAAACACAGAGGTAAACTGGGCACATTGCTGATCTAATCAGTCTTTCTTGAATGGTATGAATGAAACTGAAAAGAATATCCTGAAACAACAATGGTCTTGGAAACAGGAATCACAGAGGAGGTGAACAAGTCTATATAGAATCAGAGGCACAGAAGGTGAAAGGAAAGGAAGTGATGCTACAGCAGTACACAGACAGACAGCACAAGACCATAAGGGAGCCACCAGCACCTTTGAGGAGCGTCGAGCCACCAGACAGGACGATGTTGGAGAAGAGCGTGCGCCGCAGGTCCATGTCCGATTTCTGGATGGCGAAAGCCAGCACCTCATGGATGCCCTCACTCTCATCCCCGATCAGGTCTGGCCGGAAGAGCAGCTCCGGGGCTCGGAACCTCGCGGGTCCAATCTATGCAGTGATATGGGGTGGAAACGGGAAGTCAAGAATAAGGAAGCGAGCAGGACTGCAAACCCCGCAACAGAAACACCTTGCATGGGGCACATCAACAGTCAACACAGCAGGGTAAAGAATCTGCTTATTCAGAACCGCCAAAGGGGTTCTATTGTTACACCTTTTAATGACATAATTTATCTTAACCGCTAAGATATACAGTAATACCGAGATTAACGCTGCCCTGTTTAGCTTTATTTCATTATAGCACTCAGGTGTATTGCACACTCTGCACTGCACATCTGCTTTCACTGTTATTAATGCTGTCATGGCTGCAAGCACAGTACAATAGTTGACCCACATCCAGCGTGCTGCCATCGGGGAGCGTATACTGCGCCTTCTCTGTCTCCAAGGTCTCGTCCTTCTGGGGGTTCAGTGACAGGTAGCAGGCCCTCTGCAGGGGAAATACATATGACAGGTATTTAGTTTCCACTCGTAGATCAACATTATCATGCATTATTGTGAAATGCGGAAAATCGAACTGGCAAAAAGAGGAAGCCGCCCTGTCTTCAAAAGATATCCCACCCAGTCATCAAAACCCTGCCCATGGCTCATACCTCCTTGATGGTGCGCACCACCTCGAATTCAGCTGAGGTGTGGAAGTCATAGCCTTCTTTGCGCAGCAGCAGCCGCAAGTAGCGGGAGACATCACGCCCAGCGATGTCCACACGCATGATGGAATGCGGGATGGCAAAGCCCTCATAGATGGGCACTGCATGGGTCACTCCGTCTCCCGCGTCTAGCACTACGCCTGTCGTCCGCCCTGTCGCGTACCTGGACAATTCAGGTATTAATTCAATACTTTATCAATTCAGGGTGTGTATCCTAAAAATGAAAACATCAGCAGTTAAGCTCTGAAACCAGCACCTTTAATTATAAGGTGACAGATCACTGCTCCCCCAGTTGGATCACATAGCAAAGTGGGACATGCTCATTTGCATTTTCTGTATACTTTTACTAATAACAATTTCATTAATGTTACAACACATTACTTCTAAATACAGACATAAGTACTTTGCGTGTTAAAAATACTGAAAATGCAAGTTACAGGGTGGCGCAATGGTGAAAGTACTGAAAGTCATTAAAAATCCATGGGGTGCTGCTTTCACCTATAAGCTGCTTAAATTACTTCAGCAAAGTAATAAGACTGCAAAAGCTTAAAAAAAAAAAAAAAAAAAAAAGTAGAAATGCAAGCAAAGTCTACAAAACCAACCAAATGACCATAATGTAAAAAAATTTATTCCGGATATAGCATCATGATGAAAGGGACATCACCAATGTAGGAGTAAAGAAATTTACACACACACTTACAGGCTGAGAACGGCCTGCATGGAGATGAAGAGTGCCGGCACATTGAAGGTCTCAAAGAAAACCTCGGCTGCCCGCTCCCGGTTCTTGCTGGGATTCAGTGGAGCTTCTGTGAGAAGAACCGGATGCTGGACAAAAACATATAAAGGAGATGTGTGAAGCAACAACAGAAAAGCAACTAGAAAACAGCTGAAGCTGCTTAATCACAAACCGCATCCAAAGTGTTTACATGATTTACTGGGCTTTATAATTTTCACATGATATAGATATTACAACATCAAATGTCGGTAAACAAACCTTTTGCTTGTGTTACAAATATTTCAGTAACAAAATTTTAATCGTATAAACATTTACCACTTAAATTTAACAGCATTTTCTTCAACAATATATTTTCTAAAACATCAGTTTGTTTTGCAGCAAAAACAACCAGCACCCAAAGAAAACAGTTGTGGTGTCGCCTTAATTCAACTCATTTCCACAGTGTTCACGGCTTGTGTCTTGAATGAATTGGTAGACAAACAGAAATAAACCAGAATTTGTGCAAATTCATTAACTTTTAATTTAGAATTAGTTGTAATATCTAACAAGTGATAGAGTTCATGAAAGTAAAAAAAAAAAATTTAAAAAAAAAAACTCTGAACACAACACAGGCATAGATTTAACTACGTCAGTATTTTAATAATTTTGACTTTAAGTGGTATGAGAGGAAAAGTATGTCATTTAAGTTGCGTCACATAGATGTTCTGCTCTTGTATGGAGACTAAGGGTCCGGGCAGCCAGGATACACACACACGCACCTCCTCGGAGAATGTCTGTAGCTGCTCCTTAGAGTAGACATACTGCCAGATGCGCTCCATGTCATTCCAGTCCTTGACTATGCCGTGTTCCATGGGGTACCTCACCGACAGCAAACCCCGGTGCTCCTGTTGGTGAGAGCAATAAAAGTACAGAGTCACATGACTAAATGTACAGGACTGCACTGTCAAACATGATGCTTCAAGGTGGAAGTTATCATCTGTCCATTCATCTGGCATCTGGATGTTTAACAGCCTGTCCAATGCAGACCCACAGTAGTCCACAATCTATGATGGAAGCATAGGGTATGAACCAGGATACAGCCTGAATGTTCATCACAGGGTAATCATATATACTCATTTACAGAGACATACACAAACTCTAGGCAATTTAGAGTCGCCAATCCACCTGAAAGTCATCTTTGGACTGTGGGAGGAAACCACACGGAGGGGCAGACCAGGAGGCACAGAGAACACAGCCAGAGGGGAAAACGAACAGACGATGTACCTCGGCTTTGGGTCCGATAAAGATGTCTCCCTCCAGAGCACCTGCCATCACCCGCACATGTTTGGGCCGTCCCACACTAGTAATAACAGAACGCATGTTAGTTAGGAGTATCTTCAGTCCACCAAAACAGACCAACTCAGTGGAAAGAAGGTAAACAGTGCGCCTACTAATTCGGGAAGCAGTATTTTGGGATCTGGTCTCCAGCAAAGCCTGCCTTGATCACGCCGGATCCCTGATGTGGGGCGGGAGAGAAGAGGAGGGCCATCAGCATGACACACAAGAGCTCAGTGGTGTTACTTTCTAAGCACTAACGCTGCCATTGTCTTACCCAGTCATGAGACGATGCCTCAGGGGCAAAATGAAGACAACCTTTCTCACACATAAACTGGCCTTAAAACAGCCTCCAAATCCAACCAGTCCCTTTTATAAATAGGATAACTATTATGTATTAACATAACTGGAGAAATCATGAGATCCTAGATGTTTTTTTGTGCATCATCCAATCTGCTGTATAACATAAAATATTTTAGAAGCTCTCAAAACCAGGACCATGCACCTTTAAAACTGCTTCATCAAAAAATAAGAGTGAAAAATGAGCTATGTGCGAGGTTCACAATGCGAAAAAGCATCCATAATCGATTCATAGCAAAATACTGCACGATAGTGAAATGAAAGCAAGCCTAACCAAGTTTAATACTAAAACAACATGATCCACTACAGTTTGTCAATAAACAGGTAAATAAATTACAATGACTTAAATGTTTCAATATTTCAGGATTTACATATTTGAATAATCACAATATTGCCACATTTCTGTAATTCAGTGTATCAATATTTCAAAGGCCCCATATTACAGCACTTCAACATGTCAGTGTCTTATTATTCCAGTGAGTACATTTTTCTGTATTTCACCATTTCAGAGTTTATATACTTCATGTTTAAAACAGCTCTATCAAAATATTAAATGGTGTCCTTTTTAAATATTTCAGTGTTTTATTACAGCAGAAATTAAACGTCGCAATGTTTCTGCATTTCACTGTTTGAGTTATACTATGTTTCTGTATGTTATCTCTGCGGTGACAATGGCTGCAGCCGCATCTGCCACCCAGAAGACACTAAACATCAATATCGCTTTGACTCCAGCCTGGTCAGAGTCTCCCCGCTGAGAATTCATTTTATATTTTTATATTTGCTGTATTTTATCCAAATCTGGAGACCGTCTACAACACAATGAATTGCCGTGAATCGTTAGCGTTAGCATTAGCATTAGCATCGGGGTGTGGACCCCGTACTTACATTATCGATCACAACGGGCTGATTGGCTATGATGTCGTATGATTCCATCGCCACTCGTCTGCAACAACAGCCTTTCCTGCAAATATGCTATTTTTTCGCAGTTATTCCTTGTGTTATTGTAAACATCTAACACACCGTCCCTGTCACTTCTCCGTCTCCGACGGTCAGCGATTCTAGGCGAGACTACCTAATACAGTAAAGGGGCGGGACTACATAAATAGACAGTTGCATCAGCCCATGGGAGAGACGTACTATTGAAAAATAGTGACGCGATCACGCAAAGTGAGGCTGAAAACCAACGAGACAGCGAGTCGGGCGGGTGTAGTTGCCGAGTCAAGTTTGTGCGAGGAGAAATGTTATGATGTCATTTTTACGGTCTTTCATTCAGACACGTTTGAAAATACTGCGGTTACAAGATTAAACCTCGCCAGAAAGAGTCATTACAGCAAGTCTATACACGTGTTCATATGTACAGAGGGCCATGTGAAATCGGGTAAAAGTGTGGTGTCCGGGGACTCGGAGACGGCGGCTGTTGCTCAGACTATCTGGTCATGCTGCCCATGACTGCAGTGATGATGTGGTGGAATGGAGTCTGAGGAGGAGCCTCTCAAACTGTGTAAGCAAGGACTGCACAGGCTGTCTCACAGTGTTCGTAACACATTAACTCCATCACACTAGCTCGACTCGGTGTCTCTGTTACACACCCTTTCCTTCACAGTGTCTGTATTACATTGACCCCTTCCTACAGTCCACACTAATGCTAACCAACTTAATTCATTGTCTCTGTTATACTTTTTCCTTTACAATGACTCTATTCACAGGGTCTCCCTTACACCAACTCCATTAAATGTCTGTATTGCACTGTCTCCTTCACACCCAGTCCTTCACAGAGGCTCTACTCAGCTGTATTCACAGTGACCCTTCAACACCGTTTCCAAAAGTGTCTCCATCAGAGTATCTGTATCACACTTTGCCAACAAAAAATACCCAGTTGAACAAATAGATGCACTGGAAGAACAGTACAGCTACCAAAAATATTTAGAATAACATATATTCTTGCAGATGCATGACTCCCATCCAACAGAAGATTTTTAGCTGACATAATTAAATTTTATTGGAAATAACTTTGACAGTGAAGCACTGAAGTACGTAAAAACAATGGAAAAATAAAACACACTGTGCGGCACACTACAGCTGTGAAAGCGGAACAAAAAATGTGCTTAAAACCACAGTGAGAGTCAGATGTTTTTGCAGAGCTCTGGCTGTAAGGCGTGTGTTTGCAATAGCTGGGTGTGTCCTTCCAGCTGCCGTATGACACATCCAGATGACTTATTAACTTACACATGAGTACACATGAAGAAAGATGTATTTGTAGAAGCCATTAAATTTGGGGATTAATGTACAGTTTCCTTTCAGTTTGATCTCTTGTATAATGTCAGGGTTACTTTCCAACAATAATTCAGCCAAATTAAACTATGTGGGTTTTCTGAACAAATGGCTTTGGCTTGCAAGAAGGTAACTAAGAACTGCAGTTAAAAAAAAAAAAAAGAATTAAAATACTTCGTAAGTGTTGACAATGAATCCAGAAAAAACTGTAGTTGCCTTTCGTGGCCCGGAAGAGCTCAGGAATGAGAGAACACGAAGCACAAAGCAAAAAAAGACAACACCGACAAGCTTACTTGCAGCTTAAAAAAATAACTTTTACAACTGTCCCAGAACACGCTGTCTTACTTTTCTTTTCAACCAAAATGTATATATTTAAATGTGAACGTTAACACTGAGTGTAAAAATTTGAGCAACATGGGGAATGACCACGCTTTTCCCTTTAACAGCCAACAGGAAGCAGGAAGCTCATCTTCTTCCTGTTTGCCGACAGAGTCGTGAGATCCACAGTTAAAGGGGAGGTGAATTGATGTCAACGGCAGTGTCCTATCTGTAAATCAAATCGAATCAAATTCTAAAAAATAATTAAATATATGGGACTTTCCTAACAGCATAAAGTTCGTGAGGAGGTAAGACGTGTTTTCAGAGTCGCTTTGCTGTCTTTAGTTTGGTAGGTTAGGCAAACGTGTCAAAGTTTTATGCTAGCCCCGTTAGCTTGTCGCACAGTTCGTAAACAAACAGCAAGTGAAACTGTGGGCAAAGTTTTTACGTTTTAATATGTGTACATATTTTCACACTAGTACTGGAAACGTAAAACGTGTGTTTGACAATGTACTGGATCATTTAGGGGTACATTACTAATGGAAAACCCCGTGTTCAATCTCGACTCAAAAGTTATTTCGGTGGAAGTGGCACTTTGGAACAGACGGATTTACCGCCCATTTACACTGAGAGAAAGAGCAGATAAAGTACAGTTTCCTCATGTTAAAGTCATATTGTTACTAAGCTACTATTGTAACATTTGCTGGTTAAGCTTCTGGACCTGTAATCTGGAGGCTGTTGGTTCGAGTCTCACGCTCCACCCCGTTGTAGTCCCCCTGATCCAAGTTCTTACCCATAACTAAAACAATAAAAACACCTTGCATTGCGAATGGGTAAATTTCTATAAACGTGTTTAGATTTATAATTAAATCAGAATCCTCAGAGCCTTTCTGTGACCTCATTGACCTGTGTGTGTGTAGAGTGGAGCTAAGAACAGGGCCTGTTTGCAGCCCCATGCTAAAGTGGCCCTCAGGGAGCTGCCGTCACCCCCCATGGCCAGTGCAGAGGAACCACCGGAGAAGTAAGGTTCCCGTCCTTCGCTGTGTGTACACTGGGTAACTTCAGGTGTTAGGGGTCACTAGGTAGCACTATGACTACAGTCACACGTGACAGTAAAATGGCCATTATTCAAACACAACCTCTTGCTGAAATTCCCTTGATCAAGGTGCTTAACCTGAGCTGGTGCAGTAAAAATGGGTCAGTCAGTGTAAGCAGCTCAGTATTCTAATCCAGCAGGCAAAAGTGTTTGGTAAATGGATAAATAGCAGTATTTCGGAGTTGAATATTAACAGCTGTCCAAGTGGCTGAGACAGGAAATTTGTATGGTTGCTGCACAATAAATTAAGGTTTTTAAGACATATGAATAATAAGAAATTTGCAGAAATTTTTGCTGATGTGTATGCACATGGTGCGGCACCACCCTCTGAGCGCATGTGTTTCCTGCAGGCACTGCTGGGTGTGCTTTGCCACAGAGCGTGAGGACCGGGGTGCTGAGTGGGTGAGTCCGTGCCGTTGTCGTGGCTGCACCAAGTGGATCCACCAAGCATGTCTGCAGCGCTGGCTTGATGAGAAGCAGAAGGGCAATGGGACCGGGGCCGTGAGCTGCCCTCAGTGTGGCACTGAGTACCGTATTGTCTTCCCCAAAATGGGTACGAGTATAAAATTAATAATGATAGTCACTCCCCCTTGCACAGCACCTGTACAGTATATTGCAGTTTTAAGATGAGTGAGAATCAACAAGCCTTTGCCCTGCACTCCCCAGGCCCCGTCGTCTACTTCCTGCAGCAGGTAGACCGTGCCCTGTCCAGGGTGAGCCCCTTCGCGGCAGCCGGCGTTGTAGTGGGAACAGTCTATTGGTCAGCTGTTACCTACGGCGCAGTCACGGTCATGCAGGTAAGCTGTATGGGCCGGCAGGCGTTGGGGTTGCTTTCTCTTTGCTCAGCCTGATGCATCGGTGTTTCACCCCAGGTGGTGGGGCACAAGAAGGGACTGGATGTGATGGAACGAGCAGACCCCCTGTTCCTGCTCATGGGCCTGCCCACCATCCCGGTCATGCTGGTGCTAGGCAAGATGATTCGCTGGGAGGACTATGTGGTGCGCTTATGGCAGAAGCACTCCAGCAAGATCAGCAGCATCATGCCTGGTGAGGGGCACTCAGAATTGCCTGCAGTCACTTCAGCTGACTTCTACAGTGTTTACAGCTCATGTAGGAAATTGCTGTAAAGTTAAAAATAGTTTGCCTGTCCCAGTTGTGTTCATACAATTGTCACATACAGTGATTTACCAATTTATACAACATGGTAAATTTTACTGCATCAGTAAAGAGTAGCTACCTTGGTTGAGGGTTTTGCAGTGGAACAGCTGCTACGCCACTGGATGCCAAGTTACTGAAACATGAAACGACTTGTGTGCTCAGGAGCAGAAGAGATTGGCAAAGGATTTGCACTGATATACAACTTTTTTCAGTGTCACATCGATTTAGTGGCAGTTTTCTTGGCAGGGGTTGGACGGCCGCTGCCCCGGGTTCCAGCTGATGGGGGCTACAGCAACGACCACCTGTCAGTATCGCGCACTCTGTGCGGTGCCCTTGTCTTCCCCACCATCGCCAACCTGGTGGGGCGCCTCATGTTCCGCAGGGTTCCCTCTAGCCTCCAGCGGACCGTCCTGGTGAGGGCTCCGCTCTTTTGCTCGGCATCCCCTGTTACAACTTATTTCTTTTTTACACGTTTTTTTTCTTTCCCATTTGACGCTGCTAGGCTGCCGCTGGTAACTGCTGGCAATCACTCATTTTGTTCCAAAAATGCTATGTTTCAGGGTGGCATTGCCTTCGTCATCATCAAGGGGGTCCTCAAGGTGTACTTCAAGCAGCAGCAGTACCTCATCCAGGCCAACCGGCACATCCTCAACTACCCACAGGTGAACGATACAGATGGAGCCCAAGAGGAGGACAACGAGGACAGCGGCAACGAGTGATGGCAGCGACCCCCCCACTGTCACAACACCCACTTTCCCTCGCACTTAAATCAGACTATTGCTTAAAAACCATGTCACAGCCACAGCTTTTATTTGGCTTCTTTCCTGAGGAGAAACGCTCTACAAATGTGCTAATAGCTATTCATTTAGAGCCTTTTTTCGTTATTTTACAGTAAAAATTATTTATAATTTAGTGTGATTGTTTTTTATTCTAATTTACCTAAGCTCTGCGGTCAGCTATGACCAGCTGTAGGAACAATAACACTTTGCAGCCATCTGCATACATTACCAGTGTGAAGTGTGAAAACATATGGGTGACCTGAGCAACAAACGTACGGGAAGGAACTGGACGGAAGAGCGAAAGCAGACAAACGCAAACAACATCCTGTACTTCTGGGAGCTTCTGCAGCAGAGCTGGGGAGACACAGTGCCTCATTTCCTTCTCACACTTGTTAACGGAACGGCTCGAGGAAACAAACTCCAGTAAGTTGACAAACTCTTGTCCCTGGTCCCGTGCATTAAAGGTCTTCCCAAACACCAACACTTTGTGGACTGTTGATGGAGTCGCCTTATAATCACGCTTTAAGACCACAGTAACTGGTGTTGTGCGCCAAAGGTCTGAGGTGTAGTGCTTATTTCTTCCACTGGGTGTCAGGAAGGCTCCAGTATGACAGTGGAGACCAGTTTGTGCGAATCAACCTAAAAAAAAAAAACTTTATCCCAGGAATCTTATTAACGCTTCGGTGTTGACGTTAAACTAAAATGTGTGATATGAGTCGGTGGCAAATACGTTTCCATAAAGAAGTTAAGACGTATGTGTGTAATTCTGGGCTCTTGCCGCAGACTGAAGCACCAAATTAGAATGAAAGAAAATTTAATGGTTGCATTAAATTCATGGCAAATCTCTCCAGAATAAAGGATTAATACAAATGTGTCAGTATATTTTGTACAGAGGGCCTGTTTTGTTGGATTGAGTCCTGTAAATTGAGATGCAAATTGGATCCGCTGTTAGTCACGATGGGGGAACTATGGCGGGAGAAGCTTTATGGCTAGAAGTGCCTATTTATTCTACTCGGAAACGATTGAATAAACTGCCTGATGAAAACCAAACGAGAGAAGATACTTTATTTCTTCTGACGTTCCCTTTTGGCTGTGGAGGTGTAATGAACTGGAATGAACTCGATGTGTGCGATTGACGCCTTTGGATTGGAGCGAATTAAGACACGATGCATTTGTGCACACGCCTGGAAGGCAAAGCAACACTTTATCAGGGTTATAACTCTGTTCCTATGATATTATCCTTTCTGTGTGTTTATCCATGCTCATATTCCACAAAGTGTAGCAGGAAGCTGCTTCGGGGCCCACGCACCTGCATTGTACTCCAGAAAGCATGTTGTGGGTGTAGCACAATGTAGGATGATTGAGCAGTCACCCTTTCAGTAGGGCGTTGGTCAAGACACAATGGGTCTGTTTATGACTTGGAATACATGAGGAAAGGGGGAAAATTAATATCTGTTTGAGAAAGGACTGTATGTCTTTGCTCCACATCACCCCTCCAGGCCACCTGTGCTTTCACAGCTGACAGATTCATCTGTTTACCTCTAATCGAGCATGAACACTGCTATACACTGAACGGATATGAAGCAAATGGGCGCTAACTGCCACGCCTCACCTCTCCTGGAGAAAAAACATGCCGAGACAAATAGCTCCTGAGCTCCAGATCATCTGAGCTTTTAGACCCCACTGCTGCCGATTTAGGCTTCGGTGCATAATGCTGGCTCTGCATCTAACGTATGGCCCACGTTTACAGTGACCTTGACCCTGGCTGGGTACGAGGTTTGGCTGCCAAGTTTATACATGTGACCGGCCTTCAGGAAGCATTCGGGAAAGGAGACCGAATTGTGGCACAGGCCACATTTTCATTAAATTTCTAACACGTCTCTTCAAAAGGAACTTACAGTGATTTACCCATTTTTATCCAGCTGGGTAATTTTTACACAATCAATTCAGAGCAAGTACCATGGTCAAGGGTACAACAGCAGGAGGTGGGATGTGCTTCTCGACATAAATCGTGTAGGGTCTGCGTCTGTGTTAATTCTGTGAAGCTTCAGGCCTAACGGAGAACAAAACCCCGGAGCAGAGAAAGCAGAGTGAGCGGAGGATCGCACGGGGAGAACGTTTCGCTTTAAAATCCAGACTGATTCATCACAGAAGTGTGTTTGTCATAATGCGGTCACCTTATAAAAGTAATAAGCAATAAAAAAAACACAGTGAACTCAAGTAAAGCTCTGAAACGTCACCCCCTACTCCAGAAAGCACCATCTTTCTATTCTGTCTGACTGCACTTTTCTGCCCCCTGATGGCCAGAAGTGTAAACACAGGCTATTTTTGCTACAGCAAATAAATTTTATACAAGTGAAAATGCAATTAGAAATGAATAAACTTGTAAATTTTGGTTACACAAGGCATAAATGTTCCCTATTATTGTGTAAAGCTACATTACACTCTTTTGGATGTGTAATCTGTACTGCCTTTAGGATTAGGCTGGATTAAGGCAGATGCGAAGTCTGCATGCTCTTTAGGATTATAATGGATGCCTACTCATTTATACCTACTTGTCCTGCCATTAGACACCCATATGAAATGTGGCCACAAGCCCACAGGCTGTACTTAGGTTATATAAGGACCTTGGCAGAACAGATAAAAATGCATGCTGTGCCCGTGTCCCATTATGCGATGTGGATTTAATTAAGTACTAAATTCTGAGGGGTACAAATACCTCTTCATACCTCAGACATCCTATTAAGCCTTTGAAGTCGAGGCAGCTGGCAGAGGTACTGAACCCCTAATGAAAGACTTAATCTTAGAGTAACAACATGAAAAGGAGCATCTAAGAATCAGAGCTGCCAAGGGCTGTCCCCAAAAAAAAACACCTGGACCCAAGGGTGAAATTATAATGCCCCCTTGTACCACATTTGATCATCAGGTGTTCACATTTGGCAGCACTTGACTCTACCTCTCATCTCTGTCCACATCTGCAGAAGGCTTCCCAGAGACATGGATGTAGTTTAGAGGGTGCAAGAGGCAGTTGCCAAGCAACCAGACAGCATTCCAGCATCTGCCCTGCATCCTCACCAAAGGAAGTGACAGGAGTTGTTACCAGCAAGGTTGTTTTGGCAGAGCGTTGGGGAAATGGGGGGTTGCCGGAGCAACTGGCACGGAGAGGGATGTGTCAAAGGTGCTGCACCTAGCTTGGGGTTTGATCACATCTAAGGAGCATCTAAGAGGCCCATCTGATGGAGACTGATAAGACCAATTTCCGGGCAGCAATACCAATTTGTTAGACTTTTGTTGTTCTTATCTGCCTCAGCGGTGCATTATGGTGAAAATTTTTCTCACTGTGTTTAATAGACACATTGGACCCGCTGATCTCAGCCCTCTCAGCCGCCCGCACAGAAAACAAGCGCTTTGAAGACAGCGGTAACAACACACCCCTTCCTAGCTCCCACCCACGCCGCTCCCCATCAATAAATGATCACCTCGACAGGCTTGGCTCTGATCTGTCCGTTTTCCGCGAGACTCAGGGAGAACGCGTTACAATAAAGCCCGAACACGGTCTCCTTCCCGCCAATTGTTTTCTGAATTATGCACGAGCTTGCGGCAGATACAGATCTCAGAAGACGTCGTACAAACCAGAGGTGCGGTGGGGAGGGGGCACTGGCATAGGGGAGGGCTGCTGAGAGAACCGGCTTTGTTCTGGTTTACTTGTCATATTTGCAGACACAGAGTTTGGTACATATGCTGTGTGCGGGGGGGAGGCAATGATTGTTCAGCTTCACTAGACAGTCAGTTCACTGCTGGACCACAGTGTCCTGGCAACTGTCCTCACCCGGGCAGGAGAGCTTTTTGTGTTTCCAGGCCAAACAGCAAATCGTGCTTTGAACACATCCTTCAACAAATAAGGCTTTTCAGCCATTTGTATTTGATAACCTGGTAAATTACGGTAATTACAAGAGTGGTGGTGTATGAATAAGGTAGAACGGGAGAGTGGGACAACTGGGAGGCGAGTGGGACAACTGGCAGGCATTTCCTTGCGCTTGCACACAGCCCCATTCAGCACTTGCATTTATATTTATTCATTTAAATTCATTTTATTAATTTTTAATTGCATATTCTGTACTTGCTTTTTTAATAGTATTTTGCTGTTTGTTGCTGAGTGAACGGGACGCATGTTCATCCACAAAACAGTATAGTGCAGCGCTGCTGTGATTCAACTCACTTCCACAGTGTTTACAACTCAGTTCTGGTTTTCTTGTTTTCATATTAATGCAACTGAAGCTAACATACGGTAATAAGAATATGAGGAATGCATATAGGATGAATCGGTAAACAACTGGCATGCAATAGGAGAATGGGTGCTGCTCAAGGCGGCTGTCCAGTAGGTGGTGGCTGCCGCATTTAAACAGTGTCTAATCGGTCTTCTTCCTAACAATGTTAGCTCGTGTGTTACTGGCAGCTGCGTGTTATTGTCTTGCATTGTGCAGTGTTTGTCTTGTCTGCCACTCCAGATGAAGCCATCTGGACAACTAATGACTAAATTATGAATTATTGTTTCCTACAGGAGCTCCGCTTTTGCACTATTGTGTCATTTAGCTGCTGGCTTTGAGACACCCGCAGTGAAATTCTGGAGAAGGGCATGGATGGCAGCAGAAAAAAACCTTCTTTGGAAATTGGAAGGTGCCGTGTGCCGGCACCCCAAGCCGTGGGGTCTAAGTAGCTTTGAACTCTGCTTGACCATTGGTCCCAGTTATTCCAGGTTCCAGCATTTCACACAGATCCGACCTTGTGGGATTTTTAAACACTACAGTCCTACCAACACGACAGTGCTTTACCTTACTTTTCCACTGCACCCTGTACTGCGCCACCTCTCAGGCCAGCAGGGAATCTTTGGGATAAGCTGGAATGTGATGTTAGCAGAATGAATGTGGCATGAAAACATCTGCAGAAAGCAGAAACAGCAAAGCTGACACCACCATGGACAAAGAGCCCTGTGGAAACCCATCCAGCACCTTGTGGCTGAACCCCTGCTGCTCAAAAGCAGACCGTACTATATGTTTATAAATTAAAGAGCCAGTGTAAATGATGATAATAATAATAATAATAATAATAATAATAATAATAATAATAATAATAATAATAATAATAATAATGCAGGTCATCCAGCACTGAAAGCCAGGTGTTTCTGCAGCTGATACAATTGGGATGTACATACCTTCAGCATGGAGAACAGGGCATCACAAAGGGAGGCCAAGCGCTTAGTGACAAAGAGCTTTTTAGGAGCGGAAATAACTGACACACAGCCCGTGTTTCACTGCACTCGCGTGTATTTAAGTGTAATTACAGAAAACAAACACACAGGCCAACGCAGCACGAAGCGGATCACAGCGGGGAAAGCTGCTCTGCGCCCCCCCATGCAAGGGGACAAGATAGTAATACAGCCAGACGCCTCATTTACTGAAACACACATGCGCACATGCGCGCTGCAGGGGGGCATGAGATGCGCTTGTCTACCTTGCCCTCCAAACACATCAGAGTGTTATG
Organism: Heterotis niloticus; assembly: GCA_018136845.1. NCBI lineage: Eukaryota > Metazoa > Chordata > Actinopteri > Osteoglossiformes > Osteoglossidae > Heterotis > Heterotis niloticus. The sequence continues at coordinate 25,716,696 of CM030900.1, read as the reverse complement.
CTCACCGGCTGCACCCATGTTAGCTGCAGGTGTGCAGGTGAATTAAGCGCAACATGAGCTCAGGTGTGAGTCCTTCGGACATTTCGATAAGATTTTACAAATTTATAAACACCCTCAGCCTGGTGAGCTGCAGGAACGATACACAAGTATTGAGGAGTACATTCAAGACCATTACATTAAACAAGTAAATGTACAATCATGTAAATTTGTACAAGAAATTAAACATATTTTGGTTTGTTGTACAGGTTAATATTTTCACGTTTATGGTTTTAACCGTCGTGTTACAGTGGATCCTCTTGTACGCTGAGGTCCGTGGTCTTAGAACACAGCCAGAGGCCTGGAGATGTTGGTTTGGGGTCGTTGTAGGTCTCCCACGTCAAACAAGGACAACCTGGATCGTGATGAAGGGGCAGAAACCCTTGCAGGTGGGAGTCTGTACCGGTGGTGGGATTAAGTCACACATGTGCAAGTCATAAGTAAGTCACGAGTTTTAACCTTCAAGTCCCAAGTTACAGCATTTAGAGTCAAGCAAGTCAAGTCGAGCAATTCACAAGTTAAGTCGTACTGAGTTCTAGCGCCCACGTTTCATGTAGTAATTTGGCGGGATGCTTATTTTGTGCAGCCCTGTTCTATACATTCAGAAAAGTTTATTTTAATCTGACATCGGGGCTATTGGATCTCTGACTGTGAAATACAACTGCAAAAACATCAACAGCACTTTCGGTATAATTTAACTGCACAATAATTTTAATGTCTCTTTCATTCTGTATTAAAGAATCAGAAGAACTTTTTCATTTTATTTACTTGATGGCATCTATGGGAAGTACCTGCTTATTTAACACATACATAGGAGCAGTAGGCTGTGCCATATTATGACTATCAAGACATACAGTGTGTATTAAAGCTTATATAGTGTATGTACTGTACTATTACATGAAATGCCAGATGAAGTTGAACATTGTTGTGCCAGCATCACTGATTCTGGAGCCCAAAACTTTGCACACCGCAACTGGTTTTTTCTACTTTGATGCACAAAATATTGCGTGAACCCAAATGACTCGACGCTCGGACCGGCGCCTCCAAGGTGACCGTTCCCCTCCACGCTCATTGATGTTGAAGATCCGTCCGATTGTCTGTGTGTCGAATGCATGCTTCATCTCCCAATCGTGCTTCAACAAACGATAACAAGGAAGAACATAGAAGTGTCTTTTGTCACACAATAGAACAAAAAGAACCAACGTTAGGTTGTAAAAGAAAGAAAGAAAGAAACATATTTAATAAAAAATGTCAAGTCCTTCCGAGTCATCAGTCTAAAGTCAAAGTCTTTTTTTAAATTGTCATCAAGCAAGTCACAAGCTGTCAAATTTACGACTCGAGTCTGACTCAAGTCGAGATTTTTTTTTTTGCACACACAGGCTGAGACCTCCGTAAGGTCCACGATATGAGTCTATGGTGACCAAACAAACACATGGGTCTTCATCTCCATCCGGTAGCCTGGACTGCATTAAGGATCTTTTTATTCCCTCTGGCCTCTTCTTCCTTTACCCATTAATGGTGATATTTTATTCTCTTTTCAATTATGTTCATACACATGAGGCATTTTATGCTTTTATAAGATGTATAGGAAAACCATTTGAATGTGAATTAAAGCCGGGTGTTGTATAGGGCACAATTATTTATAACACACCTTCAAACCATATAAAATGAAACCCGCCTTAATTCCAATAGATAGAATTATAAGAAAAAAACATAAAAGAAAAAAATGCATTTACCTGAATATTTTCAGTGCTGTAAACAAAAGTCCAGAGAGAATCTAAATAAAAAACCTGGGTAATTTTAAGTACTGGAAGCTAACCTGACAGTCTCACTCAGAAGACAATTCTGAAAGACAGTACGGGTCCAGCAGGTCCTCTTCTTATCGTCACCATCACCTGTCGCCAAGGTCACACGTGAAGGCACTGCCCTAAGAACAGGGCACGGGGGTCCTTTGGGGTTAATGGGGTTAGGGTAAACAGCCACCAGGGAATGTGTGTTTCTCAGACTACACTGTCATTGTGATCTCTGAAGCTGTCCAAAAAAGACATGGCGGATGATCTAACATCATCCTCAGAACATCAAACCAATGTCCACCCATCACGTCAGCATAGCGGGGAAAACATCGATGCCGTGTGATGTTTACCAAGGTTCACCACCGTACCGGACAAGCAACCTGGAGCGATGCGCTGTCCTCAATCGGCCTGGGAGAATGATGGATGCAACCTGTCAGCCTCTAATCTCCTTTCCTCCTTTTCCTCAGCTCCCCTCAGTGCCACCATCCTTGTGCAGAGGGAGGAGGTGGGTCTCAAACCACTCGGACTGAAACCGGCCAAACGCCGCCATATTGTCGCATCGTCGCAAGTGCGGGCACAAGTCGGCAGGATTATGACGCGTTCAATCTAAAGCGGTAGTGAGAGGCGGTAAGTTCAAACAGAACATGGAGAAGCAAATGTAGAGATCCTGTTTGCCTTCAAAAATGTTGTAGGTCCAGGTGCATGAAGATCTCCAACCAGCATTACAGACGTGAAGTAAATGCAGTTCCCCTTGACAGACTGTCTGCAGGGCAAATATACCAGTACATACATTTTGCATTTTGTTCAGATGGTAACTTTGAAAATGTAAAATTTCATTTCGCATCTGACCGGTTTTCCCTCCAAGTCCATAGACGGATGTAAAGGCCAGCCAAGCAGGATAGGAATGTGGGACCACCTAAGGTTCAACTCACTTCTGCAGTGTTTAAAGGTCACATCTGCTGTTCCTGAGTGCCGGAAAGCGACATCAGTACGACAGATGCTGCACGTTCGCGGGTCGAATTAGCTAACAGTCAGCATCCGTACAAAGTTCACCCATGTCCTGCTGTTTGCACCCCAGCATTAATTCCTTGTTTCCTCAAGCATACTGACATTCGCCATTATACAGTCAGACTCTACGTGTTCCCATTTTCAGTCTTTTTAAATTTGTTTCGATTTTAATTTATTTAATGTTAATAAAAAACTTTATTCTAACAAACTATTTTTATTCATTACAAACAGATTTTTACATAATCTAGCTTTTACTGACTATGTCCTTAGAGTTAAGAACAAAATGAGTTATGAACGCCTTTCCTTCCCGCTTTTGTCTATGAGCTGAGGAGCCAAAATACTAATAAGAAGCTCAAGAAACCTATTTGACAAAAGGAAAGAAAGCAGTAGCACAAAAAAAGAGACCAGGCACTGTAGCAGATGCTAACCCCACCACCCAGCAATGCTCCCTGGCCTCTTCCTTCACACCCACACCGATCCACAAGCGGAGCATATTAGCCAGATATGCATGTGTCACGGTGCACAGTTATGTGGCGAGTATGGTTTGTCACAGCTCAGGGGTTAGGGGTCAGGAAAACAGACGATCCTGTTAGCCTCAGTTAGACAAACCAACGCTGACCTGTTGAAGGACACAAAACAAGAGGGTAACTCTTCAGCAATGTGCCTCCCCCACTAGGCGCTAGCTGTGAACTACACGCTCGGGGGGCCGTGTGTTGGGTGAGCCGCGGCACAGGACTGTGGACTTGGTGATGTCGGTGCCCACGGTGGATAGCGGGAAGCTGTCGTAGCTTTCGGGCACCCCCCAGCGGCGGTACGCCCGCGGGCACCAGCACCGGTGCATGGTGGCACGCAGTTCCTTCTTGAAGTTGCTGTTGAGGAAGCCGTAGAAGATGGGGTTGATGCAGGTGGAGGTCATAGCAGCCAAGTGGCATGCGGAGAAGATAGTGTTGTGCTGCCATTCGGGCAGTGCCTGGTGGTACCAGTCAAACACTGTGTTGAACACGGTGAGTGGCAGCCAGCAGAGGGCAAAAGTGGCCACGATGGCCGCCAGAACGCTGTTAATGCGGCGTGGGCAGCGAGCCTTCTGCCCCGCCTCCACAGGCCCAACTTCCCGGCGCCGCGCCCGCTCTTCCGCCACACCCTTGCGCTGCCGCAGTCGCTGGAAGATGCGCAGGTAGCAGAAGATGATGATGGAGAGCGGCAGGCAGTACTGCAACACCAGAAGCGAGGTGGTGTAGGCGAGCCGCTGCTGGTTCGAGGGCCACTTCTCGATGCACGCTAGGTAGTCGTTGAAAAGGCCCAGCTGCTCACTCAGGTTCATGTACGGTTCATTGGTGAGGATGTGAAAGTAGAAGAAGGGCAGTGACAGCAGACAGGCCACCAGCCAGGTGACGACCACCGCCACGTAGGAGTGTCCGGCACCTGGGGACCAACCTGTCGGGTGGACGATGAGCTGGTGGCGCTCCAGGGTGATGAGCACCATGGAGTAGATGGACACGGTCACAGACGTGCACTGCACAAAAGGCGACACCTTGCAAAGCACACTGCCCAGAACCCAGCGGTCCATGATGGTGTACACGGCCGTGGTGGGCAGGCACACGACACACATGAGGATGTCCGAGCACGACAGGTTGGCGATGAGGATGTTGGTGACGTTGTGCATCTCCCGCTGCCGTGCGATCACCAGCACAAGGCACGTGTTTCCCACCAGGCCCACAGCGACCACCACACTGTAGGCCACCACCAGGAAGGTGACCCCACCCACAGAAGGCGGGCACGGCCCCAAGCCCGCCCACAGAATCTCCCCCGACCCGCGGATGCTGCTGTTGTTGCCGTGGAGAGCGGCGTCGACCACTTTGGCAGCTCCAGGGGCCACCGGGGAGCAAGCTTCCAAGGCGGCATCGGAATCATTCAGCATCGTGTCCAGACTCATCCTTGGTCCTCTTCTTCAGCCGTCGAGATGTCCCATAATGCCGTTTTCGTTAAGTGCCCCTGCAAGGGAAACCAGCGGTCAGTCTCCGGGTAGGGTTGTACATAGAAGCTACGTTGGAGTGTTGCCTGCAGATGTTTTTGAACTGAAGAAAATGACAACAGAGAGGATGAATTTCTTTAAAAAAGTGAAGTCTGAAGTGTGAGTTTCACAGACTTTTCATGCTTTGATTTATATTGTGACCGTTGGAATTTTTTAAGGTAATTCGTTTAAGTTTTACCCATACGGGCCAAATAAACACGTTGCACTAGGGAAGGCCGTACAAGAATAAAATAATGAATTTAATAATTTAAAAAAAAAAAAAAAACACTGTAAACATAAACACCTCTTCAGTGAAATAAGCGAATTAACACAAATTTAATTTAATTTTAAAAAATGTATAAAAGACAAAGTCGCTATAAACTGATTTCGCTGTACATCTGTCAGCAGGAGTGCTTGTGCAGTAAAAATTACCCAGCTGTACAAAGGGGTAAATCCCCGCAAGTAGCCCAAGACCGTAAGGCACAAAATAAGCATCCCGCCAAAAGTCGACCTAACAAATAAAACATAAATGCAAGCAGCGACACCTCGAAGAACAAAACCGGTCAGAATCACCAACGGTCCCACCACTTTGATCATTGCTCTTAATGTCGGTATTTTATGGCTTTTGCTTGCGTTTGACTACATTTTACTTTATCTTTGCTTCTTTATCGCTGCTTTTGTACATTTGGTGCATTTTGTTGACTGCTTGTGTCTGGAGCTTTGCTTTTTTTGGTTCTTTGTACTCGGTAGTTGCTCATTTAATTTAAGCAGCGATTTATCGCTGTTGCGTTGGCCGGGGTGTGCAAGCGCCGTTTCGGACGTGTGTGTTATTTCGGAGTGTTTTAAACATTTTATTGAACAAGGCCTGTTTGTCTGCGAGAAACACGAACCGGCGTTAATAAGAGGAAGCCGCATAAATCCCACTTGTCGCAGAGAAGGTCACGCAGCCGCCATCGGACTGAGCAAAGGCAGCGGGAGGATGAATCGGAGAGACGGCAACCCTGTCAGTCAATGAGCCGTCTCATGAAACCATTACCTTCGCAACAGGAAATCGGCCGTTCCAGGCCAAGCCCCCGCCGAAGAGCCTGTCCGTCACACAGCACACGGACCATCGCTGTACATCTAAATGCGTTCAGAGAGATGCGAGCCATTACTGTTCACGTTACATTCTCACACTTTCATCCAAGGCAACTTAAAATGTTTGATTTGTACATTAAGATGCTTCTTTTTTTTTAACAGACCTGTGTATTTTTATACAGCTGATGTATACATGTATATCATGTGTTTATCCAAGACATCTGCAAAACCCATAAATGAATCCAGTTAGGTATTAACCGTTTTTCAGTTAGGGAAGAAATATGAGGTTATGAACAGATGTCCTGTCCTAGGAAAGTGCTGCGTATTACTGTATTTTGCTGCTTACCCGAAACTCATTCAGCTGGCAGCTACCTGTTTATTCCCACATCTCTAACCACCAGGCTACCAGCTGCCCTACACGACTGCGTTTGTTCCGTTGCTTTCGTCCCCACTTACGGCTCATTAAATTATTTGTTCTTTCATCGCGCTCTTTTCTGTAAGGTGACTTCCAACATTACGCTCGTACGCTGAGAAAATTACCGTGATTTGCTTGTTTGCACAGCAGGGTAATTTTACCGCATCGATTCAGGGTGAGGACCTTGAGCAGGGGAACTACAGCAGGAGGTGGGATTTGAACCCACGCCCTTAAACTGCAAGGTGATGACCACAACTGCTACGTCCCCTGCTGGCCCCCAAGTGCACCCACTCAATGGCACACAGTGACTGTCCCATAACCCTAACCCCACACAAAAGTACATGACAGTTTCTGCTCTGAAATGCATAAATACATGAACAGGGGAACAGATGCAGCGCCGCTGCTTCTGCATCTTTCTTCTTAAAAATGGAAGCATCTCCCATTTCATAAACTCCCTAAAGCCCCCAAGAGGCTTCATTTGCCTTTATGTGGGTCCGCTGACTCCAAAGCATTCGTCCACGTGCTCACACACACACAGGGCTGAAACTGGGGGAAGGATTTCCTCCTGATCTGCATCAGAATCAATTACCTTGTTCGCACCACTTTATTTATGCGGCTACGCTGCTGCTATAATCTCTCCTGAGCCCAGGGGATGTCATGTCCTGCGCCACATAAAAGGCACAGTAACCAAATTAAAAAGCACGGTGCAAAAATAACGCACAGCCTTCTTGAGAACCCCAGAAAAGATGAAGAGCCATCCAAAAATAAACCGCAGCTTTAGTTATCGGAGCCAAAAAGAACACCCACAGCCCTCTTCAGACACACGTGCGCACGAGGCACGCGTGCACAGGGCACACAAACATACACGCGCGCGCACAGCAGTCCCACTTAAGCGACACGTAGTTTGGGAGGGGGAGTCTTGGGTCTTGGTTACATGTCACGTGCTTTGAATGGCTTGGACATGCTGCTGTCCGGGGGTGACGGTGACAATGGGGCAGATGATTTCTTCGACAAAACACACATATGACATCACTGACCCGAGAGAAAGGCCTGATAGGAAAACCTCTGAATCCTGTTTTTCCGGTGGCAGCACCAGCTGTCTGGATGTTTCCCACTGGACCCCATTAACACATGGGCTTTGTCCCTGAGGGGGACCCTGGTGCCCCTTGTCTTCCCTCCAGGCTCCACCTTGCCACTGTCTGGCACCAGCAAGCTCCTCGGTCGTCTCAGTGTGTCATCTGATTAGTAAAGCAACTAGACTCTCCTAATAAAGTCTGCAAGTCAGGGAGCAGCTTCGTGCTTTCCATATCTAAGGAGTAAGTGAACTCGGGAGTGACAGCGCTGCCTTCCCGTTCCATCAGACCGCGAGAAGCAGCTCCACTATGTCAATAACCTGCGCGCAGTCACCCATCAGTGGGGTCAGCGTGGAGTTTCCGCCTTGAATCTATAAACTCGGGACTATAAACTGGCCTCGGTTGTTTTCCAAGATCCCCCGGAAGACAACCGGCAAGAAACAAGCGTTGACATCTCGAAAAGGATATCGGCTGCCCTCCACAATCCTGACCCACGGGTCTGGTTAACCTTGTTCTCAGGGTGCGCTGCTAGGTGAAAAGCCGCCAACAGCCACCATCTCAGCGCTCAAACTGGAACCAGTTGGCTCTCAGCCACAGCTCATTTCATTACCCAAAGGCACGGCGGCGGATGAGCCGTCTACCTTCCCCAGTTCATCTCCCCACGCCTCCTCCACCTTCCTTGCCTTCCTAACCCCTTTCGGAATCAGACGCCGTCTTCGTTCGTGAGGATGCTGATCTTCCCATTAGAAGCCCCTCCGGTCTCCTGCTCATTTGCAAACCTTAATGAGACACCCGAAGAGACGTTAAAGTAGGAACTCGACAGGGGGCTCAGCTGCACAAAGGGTCAGCTTTGATCTTCAGCATGGTCTCCGCCGGGTTTGCGATCACGAAAAAGCCACCGAGCGGCTGCCGTGTTTCTTAAGCCTTTGGCCACCCCTGGGTGTTTTACCCTCGTCGAAACCGAATTAAACACTCGTGCTGACATTTCCAAAATCGATCGTGCGACCTGCATGGATCAGGGTGGCTAACCACCACGCAAGGCTCAACTTAAGGGGAACCTGCTGCAGCTTCCATTTGGTCTCAAGCCTGCAAACCCACGATAACATTTATCTCCCGGTAGTACTGACCTCGCTGCGTCCCAAGACGCAGCTGTCTAGACAGCTTTCCCAACAACCCGGCAGCGAGGCAGGCTGCCTTTAACAAGACTCTAATGAGCCATTAGGTGTTTCTGCAAAGCAATGGCAGTGCTGTGATTCATTCCTCAGGACGCCTGGCCAAGCTGTCTGGAGAAGCTGAAATGAGACTTGCAGACACAGCACCTCCCCAAAGCGCCATGGTATCATACGTCATCTCCTCTTTTCTCCGACAACATTTAAAATGCATCGCAGGTGGTGGTTGGATCCATCCCCTCTCAATCAAAGGACTTTCAGGAAGGTATTTACTATACAGTAAAAATTAGTAGCCGCCATCTTTAAGAAAAAAATGTGATAAGTACACGAATAAGAAGGAGAAATGGCGACGGGAGGAGGTAAACGACCGTCACGTAAGCGCCGGCGACCGGAAGTGGGATGCGGTGACACTCGATCGACACATCGATCGGCAGGAGGAACGGCGACCGTACAGAACCGCGACGAGAAGCCGCGGCAGTCTGACGGAAACCGAGTGACTTAAGTCCATAATTCACGACGCTGCTGTCGACAGCTGAACCCTTCAGTTCGGCTTGATCGATGATCGTGTTGCCACCTGGTGGACAGGTAGAGGAGCTGCAAGCAGACGTTTCTGACTGCACATTAAAGCTCCGTCATTGTTACTTATTCAGCTACTGTTTTTGCTTGTTTGGCTGCCCGACCCTTTCTTCCAAGGCAACTTGCACTGTTATTTTTCCACATTAAGCTGCTTACGGTGATTTACCTGTTTACGCACCGGGGCCATTTTTACTGCATCAGCTCAGGGTAAGAACCACGATTAAGGTCCTTCGGCTGCAGAAGCATCAGTTCTGGCTGCCACGTTATTTGCTGTCCCTTACGATGCATCTAAAGATGTAAATTAAAATGAAGGCTCTGCAGATTATTTAATTTAAGTGCTTTTGAGCCACTTTGATAAACCACTCTGTCTGCGGTTTATTCTCCAGCGGTGCTCTGTGGCTTCTCTGTTTATTTTATAACAACGGTAAAAAAAAAAAAAAAACAGAACAGACGGTGCTGCGGTTCAGAAGTTGCCGATGAGATCAAAAAGCCGCTCGCTCACTAGCATGCTGGACACACAGGGCGAAGGTTCGAGTCCCACCTCCTCCGTGGTACCCCTGAGTGATGCATTTACCCTGAATTGCTCCAGTAAAAGCAGCCCGGGTGTGTAAAAGGGTAAACGGCTTAACACGCCGCTGCTTGGCAGAAGCGCTGGCTGAATGAAGGGACACAAGCAAAGGTAATTTTCACCGGTGTAAAATATAGTCAACAGTATTTGGGGGGGATGCTGTGAGTAAATCCCCATGCTGCCTGTCTTCTGGCCCTGAGGGTTTAACCGGCGCGATGGTGCATGTTTGTGGCAGTAATGAACTGCGCCTCCTTCTTCACCGCACACAGCCGCCCGGCAGTTAATGGCAGCAATTACACGCCGCTCTCCTCGAGGCAAAGGTTATTACCTGAGCGCTGCCACCAGAACACGCATCTGGTTGAGGCCCCCAGCCCAGCAACCACACCTTCTCTTATCTGTTCTTACACGGCTACAGCTAATAGGGTGAATTACCTGCTTTACTCAGCTGCCAGTGACCCTTATCTGGGGCAGCTCGTGCGACCGACGTGCTTAAAATTAAAATGATATCGCCAGGTATTTACCAAAGATAACTGGGTTCAGAACCCAGCTCAGAGACAGCAGCACAGTTTGCTCCTCACAGGTCGCCTTCCCTGCGACGCTGAGCATCTTCCAGACATCAGAAATAATCTGTGGACCGCGTGGCTGTCTGGCTGCAGTTATGAGAGATTTGCACTGAAATATGAAAGCTGTAGGAATAAAAGTTCATTTTCATGCTAGCAGGTGGCATAGCTGCTGACAGACAAGGGCTCAGAACCCACAGAATCCTGCTGTTGCGCCTTTGATAATGTTTCTTATCCTGAACGTAAGCAGTAAAAAATTACCCAGATGTGTAAAAGGGTGAACCAGTAAGCAGCTTAGCGTAGAAATCTCATGTTGGAGGTTCACCTTCATGCAAAGTGTCGGGAAAATTGGCCCACAGACATAAATAATGATGCCGATACGGAAACTGGCTCAGCAGCCGCTGTATTTCGATGTGCAAAGATCTGCGCCCACTAGAGCTGCGCCTGGAGTCCCAAGCGGGCTTTAACCCTTTCAAAACATTTGCTGTGGCTGTCACCAGGTGTGAGCCTCCCAGTAGCCGGTGCCGCCTCGGCTAAACTGGTCTGGTAAGGAAACCATCCATCACCGTCCTTATCTAGTCGGGCGGACAAGGAAAACAGACGCTTATCGAAGACGAGGGCCTGGTTTTGCAGCTCACGCGGCGAAGACGGCGAGGGACCCTCACCGTCGACCGTCCCCCGGCCCCGGGTTCTAACCCCCAAAGCCGCCCCTCGTTCCTTCACGCAGGAAGTGCGTCCGCCGTGGTTTCATAATGCCGACGTCAAGGATAGGTCATAAAAGCACATTAAGCGAAGCGACGCACAAGCACAGCCTAGGGATGCGCACGATGTCCTGCTACCCAGCAGGCTTTGGTTCGAAATCTCATCTGCAGGCAGGGGGTCCCGCAATTACAGGAGCAGAACTTTGGACCAAACGGTTGCTAGCGTGAACCCCGAGAGACACGCCGCTCCCGCGCTGTTCTGGAAGGTTCCTAATCCGGACCCAGAATGAATGCTTCGAGGAAGAAGCGGAAAAGTGAAGCGGGCCCTTCAAAGTGCTGCACTTTGTCAAGAAGACCCGTGGTGAGCGGTGGCTCCCTTCAGCCGGCGTCTGTGTGCTTCCTCACATCACAATTACCATGTTTCACCACGCTGCATGGGCCGCAGGGCTGCTCCTCCAGCCATCTTAACAAATGGCTTCTTCTGCAAGCCTCACTGCCATTTGTCATATTTGAGCCAATTTTCTCAGTGCCATCTGAAAGCCGCCTGGGAGCAAAACCCCGAGGGAGGGCAAGTTGACGGAGAACAGACTTAGTCAAGAAAAATGAGTGTCGACGTGCTTCACAGCCCGAGCTTCTCCTTGGGTTTGAGCTCAGGTCGAAGACCTCGCTTCTTGGCGAAGACTCGCATGGCAGCAAAGCGCAAAAACCCGGCGGCGCGCGGTCGCGGCCATTCTTCACCGTGCAAAGTCTTCCGACTCCTTTTTGCGCTCTGCGCCGCAAAAGTGCTCAAGAACCCGCAAGAAAGCGGAGCGCGGAAATAAACTCGCACTTTTTTCCCCCTGCGGCGCTGCCGTGCGGGTTGCGGAGCGCGTAGAATTTACAGCCCCGCAAAGAAACCCGCTGCTCCTCATCGGCAGCCCCGCTCCCTCCAGCGCTCCGGTCTCCGACGAGCAGCCGGGATCGACGGCGACGTTCAGAGCGGAATCCGTTCTCCTGGAGACTAAATCGTACATTTTTAAGTTTAAACTTAGCATTAATTCGGGAATGTCATGAGTTCGTGGTCATGTCGACACAACGCCATTATTATTATTATTATTATTATTATTATTATTAGAGAAACAATACAGGGTTGCTATGAACCCCACCAGACTGCGTCCTGCCCCGTATTGATCCGTCAGCGATTTCTTCTCACCCCCTCCCCACCCCACGGTGCGATTACCCTGGTATGAAGATACAATTACTCTGTTTTACCCTCCCGGTGCGGTTTCGCGTGAAGGACAAACGTCTCCGAGCTCGGTTTCCCCGAAAAGCTTTTTCTTTAGAAGACAAACACGCACAGCGCTGAGATGAAGGAATGAAGAAGGAGAAGACAGCCCGCGTTCTTACCTCGGATCCTCGCTGGGGGTACACGAGCGGAGCGAGGACGGTGTTTTACCGTGTTTCACCGCGTTTCACCGCGCTCTGGTCAAGTGCTGCTTCTCTCTTCCCCCAACGTGAGAAGTTCCACCTCCACCAGGAGCTTCCCGCGCCCGGCACCTCCACCCACCGGGGATTGGGAGGAAGATGAGGACGAGGATGAGGATGGAGACGCACTAGGATGTGGACGAAGGTGCGGCTAGGGTGAGGCGGGGGGGGGGTCTTCACCGTGGGACCGGGCTCCTATCTCTTCTCAGAAAACCTACCGATGTCTTCCCGCGTTCTTCACACCCCGCGGTCACAAAAGCCTGTGAGGTAGATGCCCAGACACATGACAGGTGTTGGGTCGCGACCCAGTGGGTCTGAACCCAGTTTCTGTCCTGTCACCTGCGAGAAGATAATTTTTCCCCTCCCTTGAAGAAAAGTGCAAGCGAGCAGAGAAAGAGCCAAAAAAAAATCACAGCACAGTATTACCAGAAATAACCTTCATCAGCAATTATAAATCTGTTTTCGGCATCTCTTCAGGTTCTGGGGAATGGACCTCACACCCATCTGCTGCTAGCTGTGCAGGGTGGCCGCAACCGGAAATTATCTGCAGGTTTCTGAAGGTTTTCAAAGCAATAAAGAGGGTGGAAAATGCAATAAAAGGCTTACAGGTTCCAGGATGCTGGAGGCTTCCTGCTGTTAGAACATCACCACCTGCTGGGTCCTTACAGCCCAAATCCCATTACTCTCCAGATGCTGACATGACAAACAGAGCAGACCTGGGGCGCGGATCACAATGCCTTCCTTATTACTGCGCTCTTTTATATATTAATAATAACAGCCGATCAGAACCCACCGGGGCTGAAGAGGCAGTTCCATTCGTGTTTCCATTAGGATCAATATCAGGGCTTCTGTACCTTTCCTAGGTCTCAAACCCCTTTAAAAGCGTGAGAAAAACCAAAGACCCTCACTAGGAATCTCCAATACTAAAATTTGAGAGAATACTGCACTCAGTTTACCGCAGTAAAACTTCATTACCCTTCCAAACACTTATTTCAGAACCTATAAAAATACAGGTTTACACGCTTATTTTTTATTTAATCTTTCGTTTATTACACAGTGATTCGTTCAAAGCCCGCTTCCTCTTTTTTCCTGGACCCTCTGTAGCCCTTCCATGGAACCTCTGGTCAGAACCATGTTCTAGTGCACAGGTGCCAGTTAACCCAGTAGGTGGCACAGTGGTAAGAGCTGTCACCTTATGCTCGGAGGGTGCAAGTTGAAATAATCCCAATTCCTACTGTAGAACTCTGGTTCTTACCCTCAATCGACATAGTAAAAAATAGCCAGCTTGGGGGGGTAAAATAAAAGTGCTCAATAATGGTTAATACCGCAAAAAGAAATGTGGTGTCAAACAAACACACAGCTGGTGGTGTCGCAGCACTTCCGCAGATGGGATTGAAAGTCTGGTTCACTAGACTGTATCGCTGCTTTTGTCCAGAGGAAAGTGAAGGATCATGGGAGATTTCCTCTGCTTCCTCTCCCTCCTGACTTTGTTGGCAGTCACTCGGTGGCTTAGATGAATTGTACCTGTCATCGGCCATCCCTTTCGCAGGGCACCGGTGGAATGATAGGGTCCATGCCCATTTCTCCCTCACACACACACGCGCGCACACATACACACAACACAATGTGCTTTGTCTGTATTTATCTGAGTGGTCACCTTCTGGCACCTTCTCTTGAGGGCCATGTCTTTTTGACCCTGATGCTGGAGGTCACCTGCTGGCATTGTGAGCAAAGCCTTTGGGTGTCTGCCCTGGTGAACCGGGCGGTTCTTTGTTTGAGGCCCCGACAGCTGGTCAGATGCAGGAACTGGACCTCAAGCTTGAACTCCGCTCTTCACAGGATGCCCCTCGACACAGTGCAACACGCCTAACAAAGAGGCACAGTGAAAAGGTGCTTTGCCCGCAGTCAACATCTAGCTGATGCCTGCCTGTTTCCATAGCGACTGAGCACCTCAATTTGGCTCTGAGTTGCAAAAACGAAAGGAGGAAAAAAAACAATTGGCTGTATGACAGAAGTCACATTAATTGCAGACTTCTACAGGTGTGGCCACAGGATGACATGGATGTCTGAGGTCTTGGGAACTCCAACATTCCCAGAGACAGATGCTGCTGATGTCCACATGCCGGTTGGAACAGAACTTAAAGATTAGGAACGAGTGCGTCCACAGCAAAGACTGTAACTGCTACGCCACCTGCTGCCCCTGTTCTTATGGGCGCTCCGCAATTGTCAGTTGCCTAAGTCAAGATCACCCGACTTCTGAGACAACTTCAGAACCAACCGGGTGGGCATCCCATGGCCAGAAAGGAGCTCAAGAAGGGTAGATCGACTGAACCGGTACTGTGGAAGGGATCCCTCAGTGGTCACGTTTGTCTCACTGTTTATATCCTTCTGTCCTTTTCCTAAAATAAAACTCAAAAACGTCAAGCTTTTCACGGCGACGCTTTCAGAACCGCATCTATTTTGGAGGCAGTGTCGTGATGCCTCTTCTCCGGAGAGCCTGACGTCTCCGGCTCTGAGCGCTCAAGTGATCACTCGCTGCCGTGTGGCTCTTCTCTGAGATGAAAAAGATCAGCGGGCGGCAAAGTGCTGCTTTTCTGGAATGGCCAAATCGTTGCTAATCCCATCCCTAACATTCAAATCAATTTGCCCCAGTAATGAGTTTCCAGCCCCCAGATATTGATCTGATTGGCTCGCGTACGTGCCGAAGAAGGGTGGCGGCGAGAGTCGGAAACTTTGCAATAAGAGGTGAGCGGCTGAGCGACAGATAAGGATGGCGTTTGAGTGTCATGGGAGAGGAGGAATAAACGCTAGCCTCAGTCAGACAGGCAGGGAGAGAACTGGAACCGAGTGGCCCTTCTGTGTGGCCGCACATCAGCACATGTGACCCTGGGGGGCGCGGAGCTCCACGCAGCCAATCCAGTGACTCGGCGACAGACGCACTTCGGCACCGTTTCCTCCAACTCGACTGAAAGCTTCCCGCTTTCTGCGCGTCAGACAGCCACGTCATTTATCTGCGCAAATTGCCCTCGGTTGCTACCGCACTTGACTTGAACGCTCGACTGTGTTAAATCTGCACAAGCTGCTGTTTCAAAGTGATAAAGGCGGTAGGAAGGAGTGTAGGAATGCTAGGTGGGAAATCGTTGAGGATGCCGATCTTGGGAGCTCAACAGGGCCGACCCTCCTACCAAAGACCACACCCTCAACTTCTTCTCCTACCGATAGATCCAGCCCACAGTTTGCACCTCTTTCAGACAATTTTTTCCACAAGATCCTCCTTTTCTCAAAAGGCAGCACCCGCAGGCTTTTCCTTCTGCCTAAAGGCTATACCTTGACTTCTCTTCCATCCAAAAGATTTAGCCCAGAAATTCCTCTGCCTGCCAACAGGACGACCTGAAGGTTTCACCTCCTGTCAAAACACCTTCTCCTGCGCAGGACCCTCATATTACCAGTCCTTCCAAGACCCCACCTTCAAAGTCCCGCTGTTGTCCGAGGTCACCCCATCAAATCCATCCTCCTACCAAAAATCCCAACTTCAAGCCCCTCCTCCTCTCAAACGTCCCACCTACTGGTCCCACCCTGTGTTTTAAGTCTCTCTTCCAGAAGATTCGCTCTCTCTCACCTGGAAGAAAGACCTTGCGCACAATTTCCTCACCCCAGCTCCCAAATCCTGCCAAAAAACCTCAGCAAAAACCCCATCTACAACTTCCTCCTGGCCTAGATACAGGTGTCTCAAGAAGCTGTGACTTTCACTAAGGTCCCCATCACCAATTGCTCTTGGTCCTAATGTTGGAGTCAGTGGCATCAGGGCCGTCTGAGAAGGAACCCGACCCGCAACTGCTGACTTGGCCACCTCCTCAACCTCCGAGAGCTCCATCTAATCGGCCGCAATTGCACCGTGACTCATCGCTCCGGCAGGGGAGAACGTGTTGGTTCGCATGCACACTTTCCGCACGTTCAGGAGCGCTAATATCTTCCTCGGTGTGTCATCTACTACTTAGTGGACCAGAAAGAACATAAAAGGATCAGCGTATATATTGAACGGCCAACAGGGGAGGTAAACACGACAGCGGGTATTAGTATTCATATTAGATCGCGGGCTTTGTTTACTTGGCAGACAGGATTTACATTAGTATTGTTAGAAATCACAGCACATTCAGGGCAAACACAATGCGCCCTGACAAAAAACACTGACTGCGTTCATAATTCAGATCTCGGTGCGTTTCAGACTCGGGTGCTCGGTGTGTGTATTTAAATTACAGCCACAGAAAATTGTAGTTATTACCACTTCGTGTAGTCGGGTTTCCAAGTCTTGTCGCTTCTCTGTCATTATTAGATTCACTGAGCTGAAGATTTTCTTCAAACCGACTTACAGCGCCTCACTCATTTAAACTGCTGGGTAATTTTTACACCATCCGTTCAGGTTAAGCGTGAGGTTCCGGGTCCGTGTTCGAGAGGTGCCGCCGGTAAGAGTGGGGTTCCGGTAGCAGCGATGTCCAGGCAGGTCAGTCCCGCTCCATGCTGAGTTTTCAGTGTTTTTGATGGGGAATTGATCCAAGCAGCGCAGGTGGGAGTCTCTCTGCCTTTATTTATGTCTAAACGGGTCAGAGATCACAGCCCTTGCGGGCATTTACTCAGCACGCCATTCGGGACCTGACACCGCAATAAGTTCTGCAGGTGTTTTTTGCTGAAAGCTGTGGCACTATTGCTCATGGCACTTACCCTGAAATAATACGGTCAAAAATGACAGTTGTATGTAAAAGTGACAAATGAAATATGTCAAGAGGATGTGGCACTTCAGCACCGATCTAAACGCTGATGGCAGTCTCAGTCATTTCTAAATCATTTTTCAAGATGCCACTCCAGCTATCAGCATGTGATTCAAACACTCCAAACCCATATGTTGCTGGTTCAAGTCCCTAGATGAGCAGAGCAGATGTACCCTTCAGCTGCGTGAGAAGTTTAACATTTGTAAGTGTTAGTGCTCTGGAGAGAAGCATCTGCTAAGGAAATAATTAGTTTGTAAATAATACGGTTAGCTGTAGGCTTCAGATGCCACAGTGCTAATGTGAGGAGCTGTGCTTGTCACATAGCAGATGGCCTTTCCTGTGCTTCACTGGTGTAGTGGTTAGAGTCTCCAAAAGGATCCAGGTTTGAACCCCACCTCCAGCAGTATTGCCCTTAATCGAGGTGCTTACCCCGAGTGAACGCGGTAGAAATTACCCTGCTGTGGGTAAGTAGTTTTAAGTAGTTTAACATTGCATGTTGCTGTGGAGAAAAGCGTCTGCTAAATCTAAGTGTAAATCCTGGTCACAGGGACTCTGCTAACCCGGTCTCCAGAAGATGGGCCAATGGAAGGTCCACACTGTGCTTTTTAGCCCAGGAGCCCTGACAACAGCAGAGGCAGATGAAAGCTGGGGAATGTTTACTAGAGCATCGCAGCTGCTCGAGTAGCAGGGGAGGGCAGTGGGATGTGCACCGCCGTGTGTGGCTAAAAGATCACACAGTGTGCGCTGGGGGATTCGACATCACGGTCACAACCTGGGGAAAACGATGGGCGCAAGTCGCAGCCACATCACCAGCACGGCCACGGTCCCGTGGGATCAAGCATCTCACGTACAGCAGCTTCCGGTGCAATACCCAAAAAAACACCAACCGTACCTTTGGCAGCGGTAAATCAAACTCTCCCACTAGCTTAACTCTTGCAGTCTTAGTGACAGCAGTTTGGGAACGATTCAGTCCTTTTCCAAAAATCCAGACCTACTACATATTTGTTTAATTTGGTGTCTACAGCAGTTAGATAAACGCGGTCGAAATGATGCAGCCAAGTGGACCTGGTAAAAGGTCTGCGCGTCCACTGTCACCTACGTTTGGTCTCGTGTCGCAAAATGGGAATGAGATTTAGATCCGGAACGTCTTCACTTTACATCCTGGAAACTTGCAGTGATTCTATGGTTCTTACAACCTCTGTAAGGCAGCCTAAATTAGACCATCACTGCTGCCTGAAAGCTGACAGGAGCGATGGGGGCTTACGATGCAGCAAGGAGGCGGCCTGGGATGGGGTGCGGGGCGGGTGGGGCGGAGGGGTGACCAGCTCAGGGCCAGAGAAGCTTTAGTTCTCGGTCTCCAGGGGGTGGGAATAACATGCAGGGTATTATACCCACACGCGGGCCTGACGTGCACTTCCTGAGGAGCCCTCTGCAGAAGTCCTCCGGCAGCCGATGGGCGCATCCAGCCTCAAACTAATTACCGTGTGGTTTCGACTTGTGAAATCCAAACAGATCAAACTCCATTAGAGCGTAAAGCTCCTCGAGAAGCAGGGATGTGCAGTGCTGGGCTGTGCTGTGCGCATGCATTCGATCAGCTGCAGTCTCCCACCAAAAGGGTAACCCAGGTAGCGGGGACATCGACACGAATGGATGAGCTAAATCGGAGCGCACCTTCGGGTGCGCTGGAGTATAAACAAAGACACACATCTGCATTAAAATGACCTCCTTGGGGCACCAGAGATAAATTCCCTCATGCTGTCCAGATATAGTCTGTTGGTCTGCGAGAATGAGCAGCGTAATCGTATTGTGCCTTGAAATTGGTTTTAGGATTAAATCCGCAAAGGCGTAAAAAAAGGCCAAGTTTTTTTGTCCTGGTTGTAGCCAGGGTACAACATTGGCTTCCGTTTCTCTCTTTTCCTTTTGTTAGCCCTTAGATTCTCCACCCCAGTTTATGTCAAATGCCTAACCAAAGTAGCGCACCTCCTAGCGACTGAGTTGCCCGCTTCAAACTGCCACATTTGTTTTTTTTTTGACATAAAATAAAGGTGCAGAGCTCTGGTCCTCGGCTGACACAGGGTGTGCTGTTTGTGCGCAGCTTCATCACACCCAGCCATCTTTTTTTAGTCATCATTCAAGGTCGCTGTGGTCTGGAGTTCATCCCAGGAACTATAGGATGTAAGGCAGGGTACAACCCAGGTGGGATGGCAGGGTGTTTCAGGGTTATCACAGGTGAGAGGAAACCAGAGGAGCCAGATGAAACACGGCTGGAACTTGCAAACTCCTTACAAAGCTGGTTTTGAACCTAGACCTGAAGCCAGATCTTAGAACCTGCCAGGCACCAGCTGTACAACCACTGTAGGACCTCAGCTTCATCGCTTGGCTCTCAGACTTTCTAACTGCTTTATAATCATCTGGTTGGCTGTGCGCCCCAACGCAAACATAAAACAATATTTCCTGTGCACAGGACACGCAGTTGTCAGTCTGCAGCCCCGGGCCCTTGAGAGGCGAGCTGATGCTGCACCTTGGAAACATGGAGCTGCGTAGACAGACAAAGTGTAAAATTGCCAGTTATGTAAGGAGCTTTGGGGAAAGAAGATCTGCAAGGAAATGAACACCCAACACTTCGAAAGCTGTCCCGAAGGAGGGTCGCCCTAATTAAAACCGAAGGCGTGGATTTCTGCTGCCGTCGAGAAGGTCCCTGCGAAAATAACAGCGTATTAACAGTTTGATTTAGTACTCTGTAAGACGTGTCTGCTTTATGAACGCTGTCCAAATTTGCTGACTCAGGTCAGCTGAATATTTCAAGGAAGCAGTTTAAGTTAGACACATATTTGCTGACAAGTGGATGGGACAGGTGCTTCCTCCTGCCCCCCGTTTAATTATTATTATCTTTATTATTGCTTTATTTGCAACAGCTCATCCGAAATACAGTGGGATGCAGAACAAGCGGCTGACAGGTGGAGGTCGTATGACAACAGGGGTAACCTGGAAGGCCGCTATCTTTTCCATCGTAACAGGTGCAGCGCGCATCCTGGAGGTTATTTAAATGAAATACAAGGGACGTCATTTTTCCTTCCTTGTGGCACAGCGTGTTAATTTAAAGTTTTTAGAAGCGATTAGTCTTTATCTGAACGGCTGCTGTTTTTTTGCGGACTTGTACGTGCTGGTGGCAGCACTGTTTCATATCACGGCAGTAATAACGCAGGAAGTGAATTAGAGCAGAGCGAGGCAGCGGTCCGTGGGGGGAGGGCTGATGTATGAATGTGACAACACTAACATCGGCGAAGTCTGTTGAATTTGGATTTGAGAGGTTGAGGGACACAGTTTTTTGGGATGGAGCAGGAGGAAAGGGGGATGCTGAGACAGCGCAGGCTGTGGTCCCCAGCAAAGCAGCAGAGCCGTATAGATTCAAGAAGGAAATGTTATTCATTGAAAGCACCAGAGGGTGAGCTGGTTAATGCTGCTCTTTGTGATGCAAATCTACACGGCACACAGAAGGCCGCACCTGCGTGGAACGTCTTCGTATTGTGGTGGAAAATGACATCCAGATGGGCGATCGGCGTATGTTCGTGTTATAAGACTTAATTATGTATGAAGTCTTTCAAATCCTTTTCGCCCTCCAACCAGGGATGAGTTGGTGTGAAGAAAAAAGCACAGTGGGGAAACCGATGATTTAAGCGGAGGAAACTTTCCACTCGCAGCTTCCCAACAGAGATGCACGTGTTAACTCCTGTTGCTCCAGCACTGTGTGAAGCGGCAGGCCTACGCCCTCCACGGGCTGAACTCATCTAAAAGGAAACCGATGGTCCGTCAAGAACTTCATTCACTTAAAGACATCCAGCTGAACACTCTGGCTCTACCTGTTCCACACACAACCGGGAGCAGAAGTCCGACTGTAACTTGTTCATAGCTCTAAAGTTTATCATCGAGTCCTATCAATAAAACATTAATATAGCAATTCATTTTATTCATTCGCTATGAAGGATTTATTGCCTTGTCGGGCTTTTTAAAAACCTCAGATATTGCTATAATAACCGACTTTCGGCTGCTCCCGTTAGGGGTCACCACAGCGGATCATCCGCATATTTGGTTTGGCAGATTTTTAGACTGGATGCCCTTCCTGACGCAACCCTCCATTTTGTCCAGGCTTGGGAATGGCACAGAGGTGCACCCCCTTGTGGCTGGAGTTGCATCGATGCCCAAGATGGGACTCAAACCCACAACCCTGAGATTACAAGTCACATGCTCTACCGACTGAGCTAGCCAGGCAGGATCTCAGTCATTGATATTGCTATAATAATTCTAAAATACCTTTATTGTCATTTTTTATTAACTAAATCTATATTGAAACTCCTGCTCAAAATCTGCACAAAATCTCTGGGATGAACTGCTCAGTGCTGATTGTTGAGCACTTCATCCCACAGATGTGTGTTTGTCTTCTTATTAATCCCTGACACTCAGGGTCACCACATATGAGCTGTAAACGCTGTGAAAATGAGCCAAGTTAAGTTGCCCCTAAACTCCAGCTCTGTTTTTCTGCTCTTTACGACCATCTGTTGGTTCAGAGGGTAACAGTTTGTATCTAAAGCTAACCAAACCCTGCATGCCGCGTAGATACCTCAACACCAAGCAACACCTTGTCAGTTAGAGAGTGCACCACGACACAGTGAGTAACAAACCCAGCCTGGCAGCAGAAGCCGGGGCAAAGCCTACGTTTGTCTGTCCCTGGCACACGCCGCAGGTCACCCCTTTGAACGCCGAAGCAGGCGAGAGCATGGACAGCACAAAAATGAATTTTCTTTGAAACCGGCCCGATCCGACCCCATCTTCGGTGCCGAACAGAAACGACCACCACGATGCGCTCGCAGCTGGGCAGCTAAAGAAAATTCAAGCACGCCTGATTCTGCAACGGCCCCACTGAGTCTCCTGCCTCCTATTTTATGGATTTAATTGTGAGCGGATGAGGTCATCGCAAGCCCCGCCCCCTTCATCCGTAGAAATGGATGCGCTTCTCTGTCTTGCGTTACCTGTAGGCCTTCCTGCTGAAAAGACCGACTGCGCCTTAAGCTTTATCCTGTTTGTTCACAACCCAGCTGGCAGAATATTCTCACTTGATACGCCGCTGCGCTGGAAATTACCCATGAGTGCTTTCTTTCAAAGTGCACTGTGGGAGGCCTTGCATGGGGCACCTAATTGGTCCTCGATAAAAAAGAGCCCATTTTCAGCTGGCAGCGGAGATTAAATACAGAGACAACAAGCCACAAAGCAAATATGACAGACGGGAACAAAACAAAAGCGATGGCGGCAGCTCGCGAATTTAACAGCGCGCTAACGTCAGCTCGCTCGCGGTTGCTTGACACGCTCAGCAGGCCTTTGTGTTTGAGGAAAATTTTGACATGGAGCTAAATTAACACCGAGGATCCCCAGGAGTGCTTCCGCAGCCCCCCTGCTGATGCCGATGACTCTCAGGTTGGGGTGTCATCGCATCGCCGTAAAGCTGTCTATAAGGGCAGAGGTCACGCATGTTTTGACAATGGTGGGGATTCCTGTAATCATTTTGTCGCATAACCGGAGAGCATTATGGGTCTTCTTTTTTTGAAGACGCATAATGTCACTTTTTTATGAATCCTTGCGGTAAAATCCTTCGGGTTCCGCAGAAGCAGATGAGAGAGGCATCCTGAATATTCAGCTGCGTGTGTCACAAAAAAGGAAATGTGGAAGAAAGAGAGCTAAGCACAGGAGGTGGGGGAGGAGGAGGGAGGAGAGGAAAGGGGGACGGGAAGGATATTGCATCGCTCCTGTCCTCTTTCTTATTTCTCTGTGTTGCATCGGCAGTGGCAGCAGGTACCAAGTCTTACCCACAAAGCTCAGAGAACTGATCTAAATCACACTAGGCAAATGCAGTAGATAACACTGCTGACTCCTTTCCATTCTTTGGAATCTTCTGGAGTGCCACATGACAACAGACAAAGAAGATCATTCCAAAACATCCGTTGGCCTAAGACTATTAAGAGCAACTGGTCAGAAATAGTGGTGTCTTCATAAAGAATTATGGAAAGAAGCAACTGGTTACCATGCTTTCCAGAAGAGTGTGCCTCTGCCTGCTGTTGCAGCTCCCCTTTTCCTCTCCTGACCATAAGGTCTACAGTAGTTCAGTTCAGATAGTGTCTTCATGTCCTCCTGTGAGGAGAACCAGCCAACTGTCATGTCCCAGAAGCAAACTACATGGGAAACATTATTAATGGCTGCTTAACAAAGTTGTTCAGTAGATATACTTTAAACCAACAAACTTGCTGGGTAGATGTTTCTTGAAGGCTATTTCTCGCCATATTTGCAGAGATTTTTTTTCACTGTATCTGGACAGCTAAGTGAATTCAAGATATACACCTCACTTTGACCTGCAGGAATTACTCGCTTCGGCCTTGAAACCTTTCGGTCATGGACCTCATTCTTTTACCACAGTCATAATGGCAGTACCCTGAATCCAGGAGCCTTTTTCTCTCTGCTTTCCATTCACATAATGGTGTGTTATTACCGTGTCAGTTTGCTCTGTGCATCTGAGGTGCATGGTGGGATTTCCATGGTATAACTCTTCAAATATAGCAATACACTCAGGTCCATAAGTATTTGGACAATGATGCAATTTTCATTATTTTCCCTCTGTACACCACCACAGTGGATTTGAAACAAAGCAATGAAGATGTGATTGAAGTGTAGACTTTCAGATTTAATTTTTTTCTGAGTCTCAAAAGTAATTGGACAAACTAAAATAACAATAATAAATATAAAGATTATTTTTAATAATTGGATGCATATCCTTTGAAGTCAATGACTGCCTTAAGTCTGCAACCTATGAACATCACAAAATGCTGAGTTTCTTCCCTTTAGATGCTTTGCCAGGCCTTTGCTGCAACGGTCTTCCGTTGCTGCTTGTCTGTGGGTCTTTCTGCCTTCAGTTTTTTCTTCAGTAAGTGAAAAGCATGTTCAGTTCAGTTGAGGTCAGATGACTGACTTGGCCTTTGAAGAATATTGCATTTCTTAGCATTGAGAAGCTGTTGGGTTGTTTTCACTGTATGTTTTGGGTCATTATCCATCTCTAGTGTGAGGTACCTTCCTATCAGTTTTTCAGCATTTGGCTGAATCTGAGTAGATAGTATAGCTCTAGACACTTCAGAATTCATCCTGCTATTTCTATCAGCAGTCACATCATCAAGAAACACCAGTGACCCAGTTCCATTGGCATCCATACATGCCCATGCCATAACACTGTCTCCACCATGTTTGACAGGTGAAGTGGTATGCTTTGGATCATGAGCCCTTTCTTTCCTTCACCAAACTCTTCTCTTTCCATCATTCTGGTACAAGTTAATTTTGGTTTCATCTGTCCAAAGAATCTGGTTCTAGAACTGGGCAGGTTTTTTTGTATGTTTTCTAGCAAAGTCTAATCCAGCCTTTCTGTTCTTGAGTGTTACCAGTGGTTTGCACCTTGTGGTAAACCCTCTGAATTTACATTCACGAAGGCACCTCTTGATTGTAGACTTTGACAATGATACTCCAACCTCCTCGAGAGCGTTCTTGACTTGGCTAGATGTTGTGAAGGGGTTTGTCTTCACCAAGGAAAGAATTCTTCGATCATCCACTTCAGTTGTCTTCCGTGTTCTTCCGGGACTTTTGGTGTTACCGAGTTCGCCGGTGCATTCCTTCTTTTTAAGAATGTACCCAATTGTTGATTTGGCCACTCCTAAAGTTTTTGCTATTTCTCTGATAGGTTTGTTTTGTTTTTTAAGCCTAATGTGGCCTCCTTCACTCGCATCAATACTCCTTTGGGCCGCATATTCCCATGGACAGCTACCAAATTCAAATTCGACACCTGGAATCAACTCCAGATCTTTTATCGGCTTAATTTGTCATGAAATAATGAGGGAAGAGGCCACTTCTGGCCAAAAAATTGCCAGTCAACTGTCCAAATACTTTTGAGCCTCTGAAATGCATTGTTTCAAATTCATTGTGGTTGTGCACAGTGGCAAAATACTGAAAATTGTGTCATTGTCCAAATACTTATGGACCTGACTGTAAGAGTTTGCCTCTCATTTGGAATTGGTATTTTTGGGCAATTTCCTTTGGGATCAATAAAGATTTATTCATCTCTCTTACATTCCTGCTGCCTTCATACACAGAGACAAAGACCACAATCCAGCAGTCTCACTGTGAGGATGCAACTCTCTGAGGGGGGTGGTTTAAGAAGCTGTGTGAATGCATCCTCACGCTGTGAGTGAAGAAGAAATTCGACCTTGCTTGTAGGAGTCGGTAAATGTCTGTAGTACAAGAAATACTCCAGAGGTGGTAAATATCTCAACAGCCACGAAATGTCAAACGATGACTTTAAACTTGAGATATGCTGACCCCTTATGGTGGCACCTGACATCCACACCTATAAATACGTAGTCCTGCGGATCAATACATTTATAGGAAAGCATGCTAAAACCACAGTCTTAATCATAATGTTAACGCTTCAAATAAAGAAATAAGTGTTTTAAAATGAAACGCTTCGATTATACAGTATTGTCGTTCCTACAGTGTAGTCGCCTGCTACCCGCCCTCAATGCGCATGCTCCAAACGTGACTAATTGCTAAACGTCACAATTCAGCGACGACTGAGTGTGACGCGTACTGGGCGACGCTAGTTTCCTTCATAGTGCAGCAAAGGAAGGAGAGATGGCGGCAAGGTTACTGCTTGGGTCCGCGGTTCGTGCGGCTACCGCCAGCCGGGGGGTCCCGGCTCTGGCCTTTCGTCGTACCATGGCAGCTGGAGGTGGGTAATAACGCCGGTAAAATGGATTTCGGTGGGAAAGCGCAGTGGAAGGAGCGCTTTAGTTCGCTCAATATATGACCAAGGACGGATCGTTCGCTGGTAGACACCTAGCAGCTAGGCCGCAGTTACAGAAGAGCGACGCTGAATTCGATGTGATTTATCTCGTTTTTTTAGTATTTAACTGCATGAACCGGCATTTCGGCGTGTTATTGTTAACCTACGTAGTAATGGAACTCATATGTTTAGCACCAGTGCGGAATTGGACGTTAACCGTTCTAGGCGGAAGTGGGTTTGCGGCACAGCGAGCGTCGCTGCCGGGATTCCTCGGGGATACATTTTGTTTTTTTAAATTCTGTATCTACTATCAGAATCTGTTGTATATCAGGAAGTGTAACCGGGAGCCATTTCTCTGGAATTTGAGTGAAAAGCTGCATCGCTGATGGAAGAATGTCGCCTCTTTGTGTAGCCTGTGGTTTCTGTCATAGATCTAAATAACAAGGCGAAGTAAACACTGCTTTAGTTTGACCGGTCATGTAAGCATGACACCTGACAGGTAACGAAATGACTTAAATCACAGTAAATAAAGTTGCCCGCCTGCCTTTGTACATGTTTGAACATTTGTGCCAGCTGAATAAAGGTCTAAATTACACCAATTATGACAGAGTAATTGTGGTAAATCACAGTAAAGTTGATCATCTAGCACTGTAGGACATACTGAATCGAGCCATTAATGTAAATGATTTAAAAGATGATTCATGATATTTGACAGGTGTTCAGGTAAGTGACAGTAAAAGTGTAAAGGACAGTAATGGTGGTGCTGGTGACATGTGACAGCTCTGTGATGATGGTGGCTCTCTCTCTCTGTAGGTATACCCACGGACGAGGAGCAGGCCACTGGCTTGGAGAAGACCATCATGCAGGCTGTGAAGCAGGGCAGTGTGCGTATCTACCCCTCCCCATGCACTACCTTTTACGCACACCCCTTACGTTGACATCTCAGTTGTCCTGTAAATGACAAGTGGCCAGTAGGTGGTGTAGTGGTCAGAGCTGCTGCTTTTCAGTTGAAGGATCTGAGTTCAGATCTGATCTCCTGCCGTGGTGCCTGTGACCAACTGGTGCAGGAAAAATTACCAAACTGTGCAAATAGCTTATTAGAAAAGTATTTGACTTTGAAGTAATTTTAGGTTATCACTAATAATGTAATAAAAATTGGTTGCTGGTAGGATTGAACTGTAATTTACTTATTGGAAGTGAGATGTAATGAAACTGCACCCCCCCCTTCCCCAGGACCCTTACAACATGATGAAGCCCAAGTCCTACACTGGCTCCAAACAGGACCCCCACCTGGTGCCATCCATCACCGACAAGAGGATTGTGGGCTGTGTCTGTGAGTCTCCAACATCTGACTTTACAAACACCTCCTAAATTGGGGTTTTTGCGCCACAAAACAGTTGCTCTGGTTGGGGACTCTCTTGTGACCTGAAGGTTGCAGGTTTGTGTCCCAGGGCCTTGTTCATAGTGCCCAGTGTTAGCTGAAATATGTGGTGTCACCACTGGGGGTCAGACTTGGGTCAAGGGCATGTTTCCTAGTCCCTTTAGCTGAGTGTTCTGCCCCCTGCAGGTGAGGAGGAAAACACAACCATCGTGTGGTTCTGGCTGCACAAAGGCGAACCCCAGAGGTGCCCATCCTGCGGCGCCCACTACAAGCTGGTGCCCCACACCCTGCCGCACTGAGACCCCAGGAAAGCACCAACATTTACAGACCAACACCCCCCCCCCCCATCCCAGTACCAACAGCCTCATACCTCTGTGCTTAGGCTGGGTCGTGAACCCAGCAGGCCGTACTTCAGCAATTCCATTTATCCTTGTTTACATTCTCTTGTCTGTACTGTACAAGGTTACATCTGGTCCAGAACCTCCTACTATGAATAAAAGCGAGTGTCTAAACTAATAACACGCCATCTTGTGGTTTCTTACTACCAGAGCAGAGGGTCTGCTAAGGTGCACAGAATTACTTGATTACCTTCATCTAGCATTCTGTTGAAGTAAAGCACGGGGCAATGTGTGCATGCGCTTTGACAGTCCTGGGGGGCTCTCAGGGGTTACTGTGGACCAACCTGACAAACAATACAGCAGGGAGGATACACAAGTACAGGCTACAGGCTCTTTTTAAAGTATCATTTAGAACAGTTAAGACAGCTTGCTAGAGCAGCTGAGGAACAAGCATTTTAGTCAAGTGTAATTTACACACCCATGCTGAGGCAGCTACTTAACATTCTGGCACCTGCAGCTCAGACTAATTTTCACAGCTCTCGTAAGTCCAGTTTCAGATTCCTTTATTTTCCAAGAAGCAACACCATTCCAAAAATTTGATTTACATTTTTTTAAAAAGGTAAAAATACAAAAGTGGTAAATGATCTGAAGCAAAGTTTCAATGTTTACTGATGATGGAAAAGGACATAGCAGGCAGGAAACTGACAAATTACCCTTTTATAACTTACTTATGCAAATTAGGCCTTGCGGTGTGGGTGGACTGAGCAGAGTGGTTAAAGCACAGGCACCACTGCACCCTCTGCAGTTTGCTGGAATCACGCATGAGTGGCAGTTCTGCCCGTTTCCTGCGCTTCTGTGCCGCCTGACCCATTCAGCCTTGGACCTCAATACCCCACCTGATACAGTACAGCGCAGAAAAATCATTAAGGAAAAATCCCGTGGTCCCTTTAATTCATACTTTGGGAATGATAAAGCACTGATTCTTAAGGCATTCTTGCAGAGCTGCTTGTGACCCTGCAAACTTGTCATTCAAAAAAAAAACCTTGAAGGTGGCAAACCCTGATAGGTGGACTGGGGCCAGTGAGAGCGGCCAAGGCCTCAGAGGAGCTCCACGTAATTTGCCGGGAACATTCCAAAGCTGCCATCCGGCGCGTAGCCTCGCCACCAGCCTTCGTCGATCATCTCGATCCCCGTGATGATCTCATCGGGATCGAAGGAGATCTCCGTGTTGTCAGCTGTATGACGAAAATTTAACAGCTGCTTAATAGCTGTTTATCTTGCAAACAATTTATCAACAGTCTTGCTAACATTCCGTTCATAAATTTTCAAAGACACAAAAATGTTCCCTTTTGCTGTCCCTCATTTCCTTCAGTTATCTCTTAAATTGAATTTATCATTTCAGTGTTAATACTGTTTAAAAAAAAAAAAAATGAGTAGTTTGTTAACAGTTTTACCCATAAGGAAACGGAAGTAAAAACGGCTATGGAGTTGCACAAATTGAGTTGCAAACAGGACTTCCTGGTTGTGCTTGCAAGTCGACAAAGGCCCCATTACAAGTTGAACAATTCTGCATTAAACAGATGTGAGGATCTAACAGGCACCCGTGTTGAGCTCTACCCAGCATGCCAACCCTCCGGCTCCCCCATTCCCCGACACACACCAGCCTGGTAGTCGTACAGCGCCCGTGCACAAACACCCTGCTCAGTGGTGGTGTCCTCTACCGGCGCAACCTGGACGGGACAAAGGAAAACAGAGCACCCATTTAACCACTTCAGGAACTTTCTTTGCAGCCTGGCGTGTTTCAGCACTCCTCAGAGCAACACGGAAATTACCATCCCCCCCAGAGAGACAGGTCAGCATGGCAACAAGACCCCCGTAAGATCTATGTCCACAATTTTTATGCTGTGTGGGTCAGCATGAAACAGTTTATTCACACCATTTCCTGGCAGGAGGGCAGGGCCATAACATTACTGCCCCCCCCCCCTTGCATTATCACACCAACCTGGGGTGGCTCCTCGTAAAGGGCGTCTTCATCGGGCATGGATTCGTATAGATCGTCCTCTTCCTCCTGCGCAGGGGGGGTCTCTGTGGGGGAGGTGGGTGGACAGGAGTCAGTCACATGACACTGGGATGTAAACAATAAGTGAGGAAAAAGGATCAGAAAATGCAACGGAAACAGCAACCCACCTTTCCAGGACTCCACTGGGGCTGCTGCCACTGGGATCCTGGGGGGCTCCTGCACTCTGGGCTCTGATGATCACACCCACACACACGTGAACAAGACGGCCAGTGACACAAATCCTAAGGACTGCTTAAGAAGTGAAAATGGAGGTGCATGCTGATGAACAGCCCTGCAGGAAGTCCATATAGACCCAGAAAGTACCAGAACCCCCAGTCCATACAGCCCAGTGGATGGAGCCCTCACTGGCGTCACTGGACTGGTGGCCAGAAGGGCAACGGTTCACAACAAAAGAGGGGAGGTGCTGCTCAGTGTGAATGGGTCGGTATTCATCCGAGTTGTGGTCACGGCTCTGTATTTTCCATTTAGTTATGTCTTCATTTTGCTGATGCTTTCTTCATTTACACAGTTATACAGTAAGGTAATTTTTACTGTAAACACCTTGCTCAGAGATAATAGAGGACGTGGAATCTGACCCAGGGTGCTGTAACCACTACACCACCCGCTGCTGCAGCTCTTTTCATAGTACTGTTGTGTGTAATGCCCATGCACAGCTGTGCGTGTGTGGGTTTGGAGCTGTGCTCAGACCTGGGGGTGTAACACAGGAGACAGATGCAGGGGGCTCAGGTGAGGCTCGTCGTGGGGGGGAGCTGGACGGCTCTGGCTCACTGGGCTGCTGGGAGAGAAAGGGGCTGCCCAACCGCCCTGCGACACACGAGACGGACAGGATGAGGCACCACAGAGGAGGGATGTTAATGGAGACTTTGAGACAGTAAGGAACACCACAGCTGCAATGGGGTGAGACAAGGTGTGAAGCAAGCAAATTCCGACTTCCCATTGGCTGCTTTGGGAGCAAGAGGAGGCCGGTTCTCACCTGGCTGAGCATTGGTCGGGGTGCTGTCTGAAGCAATGCCCCTCTCCCGCTGCTGAAACAGATCCCTGGGGTTCACCGAGCGCTGGGAGATCAGAGAGGCTGCCTCCTGGCGGACAGAGATGGGTATGAGTTAGCAAACACACACACACACAAACTCTAAAAGTCAAAATATGACAAGGAGCAGAGGTTTAGTACACACAGATGAACAACTACAGCTAAAACATATTTTTAAATTCCACAGGGTAATAAAAAATACAGTCACAGATTTATTCTCCATTTCTGACATCTCCAGAGGATCGAGCACCTCTTACAGAGTAGTTACTTCTCTCTAATTTAGTAAAATCTCCATAAGTCCCCCATGTACTTCTCACGCCTGGACAGCCCCAAACCATGTGCATCCAGCATGCCTGCAGAGCAAGACCCTTGGATCCCAAGCAAACAGGCAGCAGAACAATTGCTATAAACAAGAAATGAAACCACTGTGAAAGACAGCACTGAGAGACAACAGGGTTATTCCCTATTTATCTCTTATCTGTAAGCACTTCTGCACTTTGAATCTTTGCAGATTAAAAATTTCCACCCATACAGGAATTTTATTTCTGACAGTTAGACCAGGCCCCCGTTGTTACGGCAAACCTAGCCGATCCCTGGAAAGCAGCGCAACAAGTTGATTATTAACTAAATGTAAACTCAAGCGCACCTGAAACATCAGGCGTGATGATTTCCTGTCCAAATAAAGTGTGTCGATCACAGTGAACCATACACATCTGAAGGTTTGCATCCACACAGACACAGGCTAAAGTGAGTCAAAGGGAGGCGGGGGTAGAGCTGAGAAAATGGGAGGAATGAAAGGAGCGAGCAGAAGAAAAAAAAAACAATGGGGCCAGGAATGGAGCTGTGCGGGACGCCGACATAAACGGGAGCAGGTGTGCAAACTCACACTGGCTTTGCCTACAGATTCACTGCGGTTAAACCCTTTCTTCTGGGAGGCCTGAAGATCCCTCTCCTGCTCTGCCTACAAACCAGACACCAGTGTTATCCCACACACACACACACACACGTCAGTATTCATTGGCTCTCTGTGTTAGAAATCAACATAGTTTTCTTTTCAACAATTTTAACAGTGTTATTTTTAGACCTCTAAGTTAATAAAAATATAAAATTAAAAAGTTTTTAACATATAGCCATATCTGAGAAATCATATTTGTAAATTTAGGAGCCCATTTATGTGTCTAAATTATTTTAAACACCAGACATACGGTATAAATTTACAACTCACCCGCTGGCTTCTCTCCAGGTCTCTGCTCTCTGCTTCCTGCTGCAACTTCCTGCCGACCACATGAGAGGAGAAGGCTGGTCAGAAGGACTGCATCAACCAGGAGGTCTGATCTAAAGGACATGCAGCACCACAGACCCCTCCAGGACATGTATGAGTTGGAGGGATTCTGGGAAGGGCGGCTCACTTCTGTTGCTCGATCTGACTGGCCCGCTCCTTGTCCCGGCGCTCCCTCTCCTGGGCATCCCTGGACTCCCGGGCCTTACGCTCCTTCTCCAGCTTCTCGCGCTCCTCCTCAGCCTTCCTGCGCTCCTGCTCCCTCCGCTTCTCCTCGTCTTTCTGTTAGGAAAGAGGGGTCACGGGTAATGGGGAGGGCAGGTATAGTTAGTCCACCACCAACTCGTTCCCTAGTGCAGCGTGTTGGGCCTTGCGATGGCAGTCCTGCACTTTTCCCCACAAGCTGTGTTTGGTCACACTAGGTAACATCATTCAGTTATCCCAAAAACCTGTGAAAAATTCGAATCCACCTGGGCAACACCTTTATGGAGAGAACTGGACAGAAGGGACAGAAGCAAAGCAACCCATGAGTGTGATACAAGAGTGATGGGGAGTGCCGCAGAAGTGCTGGGAAGTCCTGTGGGTCAATCTCCTCATCAAACATCTTCCCCAAATGTTAAATTTGGGGAAAAGTAAAGAATAATTTAAACAAAAACTTGTAGCTTAACTAAACCCTTATGTGAGACACACAAAGAACGGTCCTCCCACCTCAGCCTGTGCCCAGAAGTTGTCTTTGTTGATGCTCTTGATCTCAGACACAGCATTGGTCTTCTTATAGACGGAGCCCTGTGGACAAACACACTTGGGGGGGTCAGTGGGAGAGATCCTGAACAACCTCAGACCCACACTTCTGGAATTCCAACACCTCCATCGAACACTTCTAACCATCTCAAAACACGAAGCATGACTCCAGGTTCTTCTGGTTAGGTTTGTTGTAACTAACATAACCAAAAAAGTTCACTTTGCCTTAATAAGGTAAAAAAAAAAAAGTCCACCTTTGAGATGGGAAGAATGGGGTAAAAAAAAAAATTCAGGAAAATCATTCCTAAATAGTGGTTACATTTATTAATTCTGCTGGCATTTTCCTCCAGTGTAACAACTGAATCATTTATACAGCTAACACTTAAATATTTATACTTCTCATTACATTATGCTTTAAAATAGATTTCCTTCAACACTGACAATTTTTCTCAATTATTTCTAGAGTATACTTTGCAATGGTCTGTGAGATCAACTTGGGAAGTGAAGGCAGTGCAAACTACTTTCTAGCACAGAGATGGAATTCAATTCTACAATGCATTAACTGAAGTTTTCTTTAGGTTAAAGCTGAGACACTGAGACTGACTGAGGTTCTCCTCCTAAATACCCAAGACCCTGGCATCTAAGGTAGAGACACAGAAACTTATACTATAGAAACATGGTAAAATGCAGAAGTGGAGAAGTACTGTGAAAGGGGGACTGGGCTCTCACCACGGGGCCCTGGGGGGTGGTGTCCTGGAAGCGCCTGGACTCTTTGTGGAAGCTGTAGTTGGCCCCTGACGCCTTGGCCACCTTCTCCACGATGGACTCCGGCTCCACATCCTCCTCCGCCCGGGCATTGATGGTCACGTGAGCACCCTGGAACAACAGGGCATCGGTCACCTTAGCTTGGCCGCGACCAGGTCGGGGTCACACAAACACCAATGGACTCGGGTTCCGTTACAGCAAAACCACAACATACTCAGAAGATGGAAGCCCACCGACTGCTCAATTTACAAACTTACTACTGGGACCAAAAATCTATTTATAATTTCATTTGTTTATAACCCTAAAGTCTCTTAACCGCCCATCTGGGACTTTAATGAGGATGTGTACCTAGCAGACAGCAAAGAAAACAGACTTATTATTAACAGCCACACTCAACAATGAGCCAGGGAGCAGTGACCTACAGAGAAGACAGGAAACCAAACTTCTCCAGCAGACACCAGCAAGCTACCTCAAGCCCAACCCAAAGCATGACTTATCAGATGGGGAAGAGATCCCTCACCATCATGCACATCAGTTATTTCCTTCTTACAGGCTGTAAGACAGAGAGTTTTAGTTTTACTATTATTAATACTTTTCTAACTTACATTGTTAAATGCCCAACTCTGGAAATAATTCATCCTCTATAAATATATAGGCACTACAGCAGGAGCTGGGATTCAAACCCTGGTTCTAATCACTAGGCTACCTTGTGGTCCCTGCCAGATGTGCTCTCCTGGGTCCTCCTCTCCTGCACCCTTCTAGCAGCTCACCCTTAACACCTCAACGCTTACTGGTTCCCCCACAAATAGCAGACGCACGTTCAGGGGGACATATTTCAGCGTGACGCATTAAAAGCACTGCGGTGCGAGGGAGCCGCTCGGACACGACCGCGCGCCTTACCTTCAGGAAGTTAGCGATGGTGCTCACGTGGTTGGCACACTGTCCTTTCCTGGCATCCTTAACCCCCTCGCCAGTCTGGGAAACAACACACACGTACATTTTACTATCTGTCCACTCGCTAACAAGATAAGGCCAGGAGTGACCAGCAGTTGCAGCTGCCATGGTAACTCACCCAGTTGATGAGGACGTACTTGGGTAGGCCGGAGTTGGGGTCCGTGACGCGGCAGAAGCCGTACATGACCTTCCCACTGTTGAGCTCCTCCACGAGCTCCTCCAGACCCCCGTCTGCGGTGAGAAATAAACGCAACACAGTCGAGGCGGCTCTTCCCCACCTGCAGACCAAGCTTCGCATCCTGCTTCAACTGTGGCAACACTCACCTCCCTTTTCGACCAAGCGGATGTCATTGGTGTTCCCCTCGTAAGTAAACAGGGCCCTGAGTGCAGACAGAACAGAAAAGTGTGATCTGGAGATGAGAAACCCAGGACGGACGCTGCAAACATCTCATTTAAGCTGTCCCGAAATGTCCCAAACTTGCCCGAGACAACGCAGTAAAACCACCTGGTGCTGTGTCGGCGTTTGTATGCTCAGCCGCTTTGAGGTCACACCACCGCATCTCGGTGTGACAACCAGCAGTTGGTGGAAAGAGCAGTTAGAAACTAAAACGAAAGCTGAAAGCAACACGACCAAACCACCATGGTCCTGCAGGTCTGTGACACCAAGCAAGGCCCTGATAGGTGGACACTGGGGGTGTGGAACCCCTCTCCATGTGACCCAAGTGAGGCAACAGAACCAGGATGATGTCTTGAGGCCCAGAGAGACTGTCTGCTCACACCCTTCTACTTCCTATTGTATAAACGTCCTGTGTGCAGCGTGGTGTGAAAGTGTCAGCTAAGCAGTTGAAATGCGGGGCTCCTCCTCATCCGACAGAGCTTCCTGTCTAAGTGTTAGTGTTGCGGCCCCTGCGGTCGTTGCCCAACTTCCTCTTCTGTATTCAGTCAGCAGCACCAAGCGGGGGATTGAACTAGAAACAACACGGCGTTGCCAGTTTAGCAGCAGTTTATCAGTGCTCAGCTCAGATTGGCCTGGGGACCCAGGATGGCACGTTGGTGACGCGTGGAAAGGAAATCTGTGTGAAACGCTCCCACCTGGGTACTTTCTGGGGTGTAAAATCCCACCAGGACCAAAAGCCAAGGAATACTGTCTGCTGAAGGAAGTGTTGTACCATGGTAAAAATCTCAGTTGCTACAATTACCTTTAAGTTTTCCCAACACTGGGAACTCTTCTTTCTGTTGCTAAGCAACAATATGCTTAAAAGTGAAAGTACGCGGAGTACTTGTGAATATTTGTCATTTCTTTGTGCCGAGGAGCTTCCTCTCTCCACTTGGCAGACAAGTTATACGATCGGTGCCCTTCAGTCTGACCCGACGTGTGGCTACGAAATAATGCATAAGCTACAAAAAAAAAACCCACAAAAGTATCAACTAAAGAGGAAATAAAAAATCGGTTACAAATAAAACTTGAGGAACCAAAAAAACAATGTTTCAGCCGCCAAACAAATGTATCGCCTACAAGAAACAAAGCATCGGCTCCCCTACAAAAACGCTGAACCGTCTCCAAGGAACAAAACTATTCACCTTAAACACTGAAGCGGCTACAAGGAAGAGGAAAAAAAATCGGGCTGCAGGAGCCGCACAGCGGGGTGTGGGTCTCAAACCCGGAGCCAACAAACTGTTTATTTCGGAGGGAAAGCAGGCCGCAGACACAGTTCAGGATTCATATTAACATCGTCTTTTCTGCAGCCCACCGCGTTTAAACATATCCGGCCAGCGGAGCACCTCACCGCCGGCGGGTTGTTGGCTCGAAACAGGAAGTGAGCTGCACACGAGTTCCACAATGAAAGGATGGGGTTCGAATGTTCCGAGATTGAGAGACACCTCGTCTACATGCATGCTTACGTTTGGATTTGTGTGTAAACCCATGCTGGAGTTACGGAGGAAATCAGTGCCGGTGTGGAAGACCCGTCCGACAATCCGTCCCTCCCTGCCTGCCTGCCCGCCCGACCGCCTGCCTGCCTGCCTGCCTGCCTGGTCGCTCGCCCGCCCCCCCCAAATCTCGGTGTCCCGGTGTCCCTCGCTCCGCTCCTCACCAGTTGGTGGCCGACTTCTCATCCACCACCTCCCTGTAGGCGCCGGTGAGCTCCGGGCCGTTCTTGCTCAGGTTCACCGCCATGCTTGCGCTCTCCTTGCCCGCCGCACGGATCTGCGGGGCTGCGCAGCACCTAGTGGGTGTCTCCGGCTCCCGAGCGCCCCCTGGCGGCCTCCGGAGCGCTGGAAAATGGAACGGGAAAAACAGGCCGCGTCTACACCCGTCCGTGGCGACCGTGGCTCAGCGCAGCAGCTCGGAACAACGCAGAAAAGCAACAAACAACGCAGGATCTCGGTGGGGTTAAGGTCTGGACTCTGTGGTGGCCAAAATGATGTCTCTCTCAAGCTCCCTGAAGCACTCTTTCACAATTTGAGCCCCATGAATCCTGGCATTTTCATCTTGGAACATGAAGGAAAAAATCCATTGATGGAAAAATCTGCTCATTCAGTATATTCAGGTAGGTAGTCAGCTGAGCTCATTTTTTGGGCACATAACGTTGCTGAACATAGACCTGACCAACTGAAGCAACCGCACATCATAACACTAAGTTAAATCCGGGTGGTGGCTTTTTTTTGGCCGGGCAGTGCATCTTCCGCAGTGGTGAAAATGGACAGACAAGGGGGCGAGAGGGGTCCTGTGAGTTCAGTTCTCCTGACACAGCACTTATTGCAGGTGGCCTGGGTGGCAGGCAGTGAAGTTGTAGTGATATTTTACTAAGTGGCATATAGATAGATACCAGGCTATGGCCTTTTACGTACTTGATTATTCTTATACACATCCATCAACATCCACTTTTATTGGAACAGAAGTTTTAATTTATTGAAAATATATATTTTTCTCCATAAAATGTTAAAACTGTACATTGAAGCTGTTAACACTGCTGTTGATTCAGAACATTAAAAAGCATTTGGATTACAGTAGCATACTTGAGTTCTTTTATTGACCTGATACTTTACTTTTACGCCATTACATTTCTGGAGGACTACTGTCACTAAAGTATTTGCCGTTCGGGCGACAGCACTGTAATAATTGGCATTTTCGCACATCGCACGCACTTCTGGGTGTGACTGTTATGCATGTGTATCTTGGGGTCAGGTGCCTCAGTCAGTCTTCACATCCAGATGTGTGCCATGGTGACGACAGGTAGATGCGGCAAAAGGGCCACAACTGTGTTTAAAAGGTTTTGAGAGCAGATATACAGTTCTTGTTACAGTTTGCAAACACCGGGGTTTGTCCGCGAAGGCTCGTCTCGTCACACTGGGTCGCTGTGGGGTTGCAAACCTCTTCACACCATGCAAAACCTCTTCCCATGATGCCTCCTGAGAAGGGCCAGCGGAGATGTCAATGGCTCTATCGATGGTTCTGGCCTCAATTTCTGACTGAAACGTCGGCAGCATCAACCAAGTGCCAACACGCAAACGCACACCGTAGGGACTGTATGGATACAAGGAGAGTCGGGCTCCCACCGCAGAAGCCCCCCATCTTCCAACATGGCCAACCAGCCCTTCAAATAAATAAAAATTATAATAAAATGTCATCATAATCACAGCAACGTTTCTATTTCAACCATTAATAACAACGACAGTGGCGATAGGAGCCTCGTATGTCTCAAGTGTGGCTGTCTTATGGCAGGTAAAGGAAGTCAAAGGTCACGCTGCATGTTGGAGCTTCATCCTCCTGTCCTTCCATGATAGAAGTTGAAAGATCACGCCGGTGGACGACAGCAGCTGTTGGTTGCACCTCTTGTTTCCCCATCCCTCACTCCTGCCACAGTTCATGCTAAAAAAATTTTTGAGTTCCAAGTGACGTCCATCTGGGATCCCCCTCACATGGCATACTTCTGCGTCCATTCCATTGCTAGTCGGTTATACCTGAGCGAGACAAAAGGCCATTAACCGCAGCCAGCTACATCTTCTCCTCAACATACCAACGCTCGCATGCTCGCACCAAAGCTTAACTCCCTTCGTTTGCAATCCCACGGTCGCTTTGGTCCGTAAAAGCTCAACATAGCGTCAGCATCACCGTAGCAATGTTTTCAACACCCAGGCAACATCTTGTGTCAGCAAACCGAAAGCTCTCGTGTGCCTTTGGAAGAGATGCCGAACCGTTGACCCGACACACCGCCGAACGCGCGGTGCGGTGGAAGAAATGGGACGAGAGCCTTTGCAAACCACTACTTTGTCACTCCTGACTGCGGGATTTAACTAGGAACTGCACCTTATGAAGACGAAATGCGGCCCTCAAACCAGATCACTACTCACTTTTCTCTGTCCGCTTTGTAGGTGTGTGCAATCTCTGGTACCAGAGGGTCATCCGGGTTCGGGTCACACAACAACGAGCAGATGGACAGAAGGACTGCAGGGGGAGGAACGTGGAAGCGCTTCAGCGTGGTGCTGGGTAAAGAGTGCGTCCCCTTGTCAGGGAGCATAACCAGGACGTACCTTTGGAAACGGTGAGCGCAGGAGACCACTGCGACCGCAGGATGTCCAGGCAAATGCTGCCGTTGCTGTTGATGTTGGGATGGAAGATCTTGGTGGTAAATGCTACCTGCGGGCACAGTGTTTTTGTTCCTTTCCATTATTAAAAAGCAATTCGCAAACACGACGTACGACACGAAACACTCTGAACCCTCATTGGACAGCAGACAGGCTCACCTTTGGTGGTTTAAAGGGGTAATCCGTAGGGAAGTGGATGGTCAGGAAGAAGACTCCGCCCTGGAAGGGACTGTCATTCTGGCAACGAGAGGAGGCAGAGCAAATGGGAGTGATTTGGGGTGAGAGGTGGCTGATCTGAGGGAAGAGAGGAGAGGAGGCAAGTAGAGGACGCCACTTACCGGCCCCATGATGGTGGCCTGCCAGTGGAACACTGCAAAGTCAGAAAATGCACCGTTAACCCAAAGAACCTGTGGATGCCATATGGGCACGCAGCAATGTACAACAGCATTTGGGAGGGTGGTCGTTTCAGTCCCGGCCAGGGCTGGAAGAACCCAAAATGTCTCCATCCACACAATTTCCACCGTTTCTTTTTTTAAAGATATTCTGTGGGCGGGTTTTCTCTCCTGTGGCAAAGATAATCCCAGCCAATTTGATTTTGTCACATTTGTGCGTTATGATCGGTGATGTTAGTTTGACAGGTAAGAGATGAATCGCGCCGTTTGTTTTACCGAGTGGGTGAAGCATGCGGCTCGCGTGTCAACCAAGGCTGCGATGAAAACAGCTCACGGATGGAGTTTCAGCCCCCTGACGTACGCATTACAGAGGAGTTGCATTGTTTCTCCGCTGAGTTATCTTATTTCTTAATCGAGTTCTAGCGCAAGGGAGAGAGAAGCCATCACGGTTGTCTGACATGTGCAGTCTTCAGCTTGTACTTACAGTCCTCCCCGACTGGGCCAGCAGAACACTGTGCTGGAGGGTCTCGCTGCAAATCAGTCAGTTCCTGCGGGATCAGAGGAGCACAGAACAGGCTGACACAGCGCAGCCTGGAACAGCACAGGTTGCTCCAGCACGGTTCCCAAGCACGGACATTATTCTCCCTGAACAGCACACCTTAGCACGTGGCACAGCTTGGCATATCGTGGCCTAGTACAGCACCAAGTGGCCTGGCACGGCTAGGAACGGCAGGCTCGGCCGATTTTGGGTTGCCACGAGCACAGTTTGACCCTGGCCAAGGAGGTTGCCGAGGAGACGCACGGCAACGTCGCCAGCGAGGTGCCAGATGCAGATGTAATGAGCGAGAATAAGAACCGGCGGCGCATGGGTCGCGATCCCCAAATCGGTGAGCTAACACTGTCGCACGGCGTAAGTTCGAGGTCCGCTTGGTACCACGTGTCCAGGGTTTCTGGAGAACCTGCACTTGGACTACAGTAAACACGATACACGGATTTCTCCAGAAGGAGCCTGGTAGTCCCAGCAGGAGGACCCGATGCGCTGGGGAGGGCTCTTCATTAATTCTGTTAAAAATACCACAGGGTGGGGCCCCGGCCACTTGCTCCTCTCCTTATTTGGCCACGGTGACAGCGACCAGGCTGTATTTAGAACTGCCACGTGCTGCAGCCTGCTCATTGATAACGTGTTAGCCCTGGGGGGGGGAACCCCCCCCCCACACACACACGCACACACGGGTGGGCCCCACCAGGAGACTGTGTCCCCTGTCATTCCAAAAAGCAAGTCACTTCCACTGAACATTCTCATCATCATCACCACCAGTATTGTTATTAATAATAATAATAATGATAATAATAATGATAATAATAATAATGTGGCGGCTGAGGAGGAGCCCTTGAAAGCGAGCGGCTCCAACAGACTGCGGCACAGAACCCTGTCACCCGGTGAAGCGGCGGGGCTGCGCACTCACCTTTTGGATCCT
This sequence comes from Heterotis niloticus, assembly GCA_018136845.1. Classification (NCBI taxonomy): domain Eukaryota; kingdom Metazoa; phylum Chordata; class Actinopteri; order Osteoglossiformes; family Osteoglossidae; genus Heterotis; species Heterotis niloticus. Next base: position 25,675,591 of record CM030900.1, on the reverse strand, counting down.
CTTGAGCGCCATGACTCCGCGCTTCTGCCTCCCGCAGGGCGGCTCGGCTCGGCGCTCGCGGCGCTCAACAACTGCCCCGCGCGCTCCCTTCCCGCACGCTCCGTGTCCCCCCCCGCCCCCCTTCGCCCCAAAATCACCGGCCCGCCGGACGCGGCCGACGTGACGGACGAGACGTTGCGCCGAGCGCTCATGGGAAATGTAGTACCAGACAAAGAAGGCCTACGGTGTTCCGTGACGTGGGCTCGAGTGAACAACAGCAGAGACCTTCAAATAAACAAGTTTGTCTGAAAGAAGAAGGCAGTCTGTCTAAGACTACCGTTTCTGCGCGTTTGTGTAGCTGCCCTTAGTCCAGGAGAGACATAGGCTCGAAAAAGGTAAGTTCTGAGACCTGCCGTGAGTTCCGAAATGTATTCGGCACCTCTGAAGGACACAAGGAATTCGATCTTATTCTTACTTTTGAAAGTTTTTTTTTTTTGGAAATATATTCTTGACAATTTATTTGACTTCGGTAAATTTATTTCCTTTGAAAGTCCAGATGTAATAAATACAGTCCTTAATATCTAAACAGGTTTGACGTTTACATTGTATTTTTGTTTCATTTAAACAATAAAAATGTTGCTGTTTGTAAAGTTAAATCGGCCATTTTATTTGCCATAACTTTTCCTTCGCTGTGTATTTTCTTTGCTGTTTGATGATTCGTAAAAACAATGTTCTTATGCAGTTTCTTGAGTAATCGTAGAAATAATCGGAAGAATTCTTGTTCGAATAACTGAAGCAACAGGGTCAATGCGTGCTTTCTACCACAAGGTGGCGCTTCTCGCTGTGGTTCTCCTCAGGATTGAGCAACATCTCCGGGGTAAACCCCCTCCCCCCCAAATTGGGCCCGACATAATGCTCCTTACAGCCGAATGATGTCTGTCCTGTTCCTCGAGTCCCGCGGCTTACTGTAGCGGCAGAGCAGGTGCGACTTTTCACACTGCAGGAATTTCTGAGTTCCTCGACTTTTACGTTTATTCGTTCAGCAGAGGCTTTCCCCCAAAGCGACTTGGGGTTTAGACTAAACAGAAGTACGCTTCTCCAGCAGACAAAGAGATGTAGATGCGTACATGCGGTTGTCACCCCCCCCCCCCCGGTACAGTCGTTGTGTCCGACACCGCGGCTTACACCACATTGCACAGTAGCTGTGTACAGAACGGAAATGCGGAGGTCATGGTGACAGACGATGAGATGCTGGTTTATGGTGCAGAAAGGAGATTAGGACACAATTGGGTCTGGAAGAGATGCATTTTCAGACCCTTCTTCAGCAGCTTTGAGGGGCACAGGGAGCTCATTGCACCATGTTGGAGCCAAACCAGAGAACCTACAAACTTCTAGTTTCAACAAGTGGCCAGAGGAGGGGTATTGCTGCCCACCGCCTGTAAGCAGCAGTCACACCGTCTGGGGGTGAGGGATGGGGGCGTTTACCGACCGCAGACGCATGATTGCTCAGCAGTAACCGGAGACCCAAGGCCTGCGGGCTGCTGAGTTGCGTCTCCATCATTGTCGGCTCTGAAGATCTCATCTCCCGCACATCCCCCCTCCCGGACCCTGGCTTGCACGTGAACCCGCGGACAGGCCCCGGTGCCCCCCGTCGGTGCTCCATCACCGGACGCAGGTCCGCAGCGACCCCATGCGGTCCGCTGACGCCGGGCGGAACACACAAACATTATGACATGTTTGCCATCAGCTTCACGTGACTAAACATACGGTATGCGGGGAAATGCACTGCCGCAATCCAAACACACGTATCTCAGATTCATTTGTCACTCTGCATTCTATTGTCTGTTGCACGAGCGTGTGGCGTGTGCATGTGCGTCTGCGTGGCCACCCCGAGACGCTGTCCACGACAAGTTGTACATCCAGGGCAGAGCTTTATAGCCAGGTGCCCAGTGATTACAGGAGAGGCTCCAGACCACCGTAACCCGGACCAACGTGAAGAAGTTAATGATGATGGATGGACGGACGGATGGAATACGTTATCCTTCCCTTGGATACCCAGCTATTCATTCTCATCTACTCTGTAGGACAAATGTTTTTACCTCCAGCTGGCAAACTGTGCACCCCTGAGTAATAGTGCATGTTATAGAGGACATTTTATGATTTTAAACGATAACACGTGGTTGGCCCCGGGGCCGGAGCAAACTTGCAGAAATCCTAGAAATAAAGAAATGAAAATCCTATTTCTGCAGAGTCACAGGAGAACAGAAAAGTCGCGATGCTCGTAATAATACGGCAGTAGCTTATAAATTATGCATTATGCTTACTTATGCCGAAACTATGCAGGCAGCAGGGTTATTATTGCTAAGGTAAATAGCGGTAGGAATAATCCCCAGCTTCCGCTGCACTCTTCCAGTTAGTTACTCTTCGCGAATGATTGTGGGCTTTGTGTGTGTAAGAGCAATTTATCTCTGCGGAGGAGTGCGTTTGACATGACTGCACACCGGGGCTGTGGTGCCGGCAGCCCGCGGGGCCACGGTGTGTCTCCCCGCGCTCGGCGCTCGGCTCCCCTCCGGCGTGTTAGTGAAAGAGACTCATTATCTCCGCTGCAAACTACCGATTCGTGGCCCGTTTCCTCCGCTCGGACTTAATCCCCACCTCCGCTTGCTGCTGCCGACGCCCGGGGCCCCCGCGCAGAACTCGCCATTACATGAGGTCTTATTGTTCGCACCGCGTTACGTCGCAGCCCTGCTCTTTCCGGCGATTTGCGAACATTCGGTCGTCGCGTTCACCTTTACGGGATTAATCTGCTGTCACTTCGCCGCGATAAATGTAGTGTGGGGGGCAAAGAAGGAAGTTTCTCATTTCTGTGAGATAAGATAAGGCAACCTTTTGCTTGCAAATACGAGCGGTTAGACGTGGCGGGCGCTTCTTCGTGCGAGTCCGACATACGTGCTAAATTCCGCAAACGATCGGGATTACGGCTAAACGCGTAAAAGTGAAAATGCTGCTTGTGAATGGCGCGGATGAGCACGTGGAAACCCCTCCCGTGATGCCCCGCGCCGGTCGCCCGGGCATTGAGCACCGGGCTTTAGCCGCAGGTGAGATCGAGCCCCGTTGTCTGAATGGGTCTCGCACCCCCAACCGCCTACCTCCAGCTGGGAGCCTCAAATAATCGCTTCTCAAACACCAGTCCCCCCTGGGGAGAGCCAGTTTATTGTACTCTTCGCTGGCCCTCAGACCATTAAGCCCTCCCGCCCCCCCCCGTGCACTCTGCCTCCTGCCCCCTGGCCCGGCCACCCAGGGCTCGTGCCCCTCCCCCACCGCCAGCTCCATTAACATTCCTCCACGCACCGTCCATTCAAGCAGCCAGCCCCGGGGCCGCTCCCAGGGGACGTCTTCGCACCCCTGGCCGTGTGGCGCCGGCCCCCTCGTTACGGCACGTCGGGGGGCCACGGCGAGCGCGTCGCGCCGCTCGTGTCGAGGCCGTCCGGCTTTGACCGCCCCGGCACCGAGAAAGACAGCTGAAGGGCCCGACAGTGGGCGGTGGATGCGGTCCAAAACCTCGGTTGGCGAAGGTGCTCGCCCTGAGCCGACGCAGTAAAAATTGCCCTGATGTATCAACGGGTAAATCTGTGTAAGCAGGGCGGTGTGCGAACCTCACGCTGTACGCCGCTTTGGACAGACGGTCGGATAACGCCTAGCAGCAATGAAAAGCGCAAACCGGTGCGTTTACTAGTCTCTCCGCGAGGTTCTTCGCTCCAGACTAGACTCCCGGCATGCGCTGCTGCCGATTTCCTCTGCCTCCTCTGGTCGAAAGCCCCGTTGTCTCCCACGGTGAAGCCGCTATAACTCAGCGGTCGCCTAATCTTGAATATCAACGGCTTCCCAACACCACAGCAGCACATCATTTTCTGCTGTATTTACTGATAAAGTCTCTGCTTGGTTTTCTCCAGATTGACTTGCAGTCTTAAGCTGCTTATAATGACTTACCCATTAACACAGCTGGGTAATTTTTACTAGAGCGGTTTAGGATAAGTACCTCGCTCAACAGCAGGAGCTGGGTTTTGAACCCATCTCATAATTTAAAGGCACCAGCTCAGAGCACCATGCCTCCTCCTGACCTTGGCCAACGGTATTGAGTTATTCACCCTTCCAGATGGGGCCGAGCCACCGAACGGTACAAGAGAAGGCGGAATGTCCCCGCTTATGGTGTTTTAAGGCATGAAAAGGGGTGAAAACAAAGTATATCACCACAGTGGGGAGGGTTTCAATTCCACCCCCAGGGTAAACACTGTGTTGGGTGAAAGGCTAAAAGACTCGGTTAATGTTTCAGTATGCGATCCCGACACCGTATCCTGAGGCCCGGTTGCGGAGTCTTCGGACTCGCTGGTATCGAAAGCGGCTCTTTTGGGTTGAGCCACGAGGAAGCGAGACGTTTAGGAGGTTTTAGGTGTTTGCGAGGCACGGCAAGCATACTCCCGCAGGCACATCGCTCGCATAAATGAACAACCGGTGCCCTGAAGTTGCTGTTGAGAGCAAAGGCGAGCTGATAGTGGCAGCGAACCTCTTCGACCCCCTGCGCTTGTGGTAAGAGGTTCCTGTGTGTCATTTCTTATCTGTGGTGATACCCTTTGCAGCGTCACAGTGACGGTGAACCTGGGGTGTCCCTAGCGTGGATCCCAGTCCTCTGTGGTGGCAGCTTTTCTGCCTGAACCCACCATCCAAACATCCAGCTACCCCCGTAGTTACGAGTGTACTGTGTTCTTTGAAATCAGCATGCAAAATAAAATATTGTAAGTCGAAAGTTCCCTCTTCTTATTTGTTAAAAATCAGCCTTGCATTTGGGTGTAACTTGGTAAAGGGCATTAAATAATTTCACTCGTATATGCAGAAACATGTAAAGCAAAGGTTTCTAACTATCGCAGAAAATAAAACCGCCGCCACCTTTCGTTCTTCATCCCGTAACAATAAAACATACAGCGTGGAGGCCGGCTTTTGGGGTACCCGGGGGGAACTAACCTCCCTCCCGCACCTCTTCTTTTTCCTGAAATTTAACGTTCTGTTTTCACAGACCACTTTTTTCTTTTCCCCATTGGCTGCTTAAGGCTGGTGTGTGTCGCCGCGTCTTGTTGCGCTCACCCGATTTTCCTAGACTGTTGCGATAGTAGAGCCTGTGTGCGGTGACTGTTTTTATTTCAAGGTTGACTGTTAGGGATTGAAACCCTTGCCCTGGCCCAGGTTTGAGTCCTACCTCCTGCTTGATCGAGTGACTAAAACCCAAACTGTTCCAGTAAGTCACTCGGCTGTATAAATAAGTAGAACAATGTTAGCAGGTTTGGAGGAAAGCATCAGGTAAATAAATAAATGTCTTACAAATGTTGTTGAGCGATGAAAATTCAAATTAATGTGCCAGCTGCAAAGTTTTCCCACATGTGGCTGATGTTCGCTTCCCACACACGCAGGCCTTGCGCTGGGGTTGAAATGGTTATTTCGCGATCTTGAGATCCCAGGTTCGAACCCAACCCCTGCCGAAGTAACCTTGATCGAGGTGTTTACCCTGAATTTGCGGGGTAAAAATCACCCAGCTGTATAAATAGAAAAGTCATTCTAATCAGCTTAGTGTACAAACCTAACAGTGTAAGTTGCTTTGGGCAAAGATATTAGCTGAAAAATAGCACCAAATCCTGGCACCAGCCTACGAGACAATCTGCCTTCTCTTTCCTTGGCCATTTTTATACTGAAACATGTTATGAAACTCCAGCAGACACCCAAGAAAAGGTAGACACCCAGTTCCCGTTCCGCACTTTTTGAGGGAGCGTTTTTGGCTCAGCGGGTAGCGCTGGTGCCTCGCAGCACCCGGCCTCTGCACTTAGACGCGGGGGCTGAACCAAGCTTAGCCCATCCGGAGTCTGCGCGTGCTGCCCGCGTCCGTGCGGATTTCCTCAGGGGTACTCTGACTTCATTCCGCGGTCCAAAGACGCGTTTCAAGTCGACCGGCGATTCCGAATTCCCCGTAGCGTGCGAATGTTTGAGTACGCGTGCGTCGCGGCGCTCCGCTCCGTGAAAGGGTGACAAAGGAGTCGGTTCAACGCTAGCTGGGGGTGGTCGAACGTCGGTTCGAAGCGAACGCAGTCCCTGAATGCGGCCGGCAGGTCGCAGGTTCCGCATCTTTAGCGTTTCACCTCCGAGCTTGGAACTTCGCCTGACCCGATTCCGCAAAAACATTCCTCTTGCGGTGCTCATCTGGATAACTGCTAAGCTCAACTCAGCTAAGCACCTCACTAAAGGAAAAGGTTGCGCGGTGGTCCTTGTAGATGTCTGTGTCGCGGCCCACCGGGCAAACACTGCCCAGCTGTTTGCATTACAATGACACCTCCTTCCTTGGAAAACAAAGGAGGGATTTCCTCTCCAACAGATACAGGCCGCAGCGCAACCAGACGGAGCGCTTGGAATGCGACTAAATTAAGATTAGACTAAGCAAACAGAGATGTTTGCGGGCAGGACGTTCTGACAACCGGGCCGCTGTCTCAGCGCCCCGGAACGCCACGAAACAGCGCCGGCTGGAGCCCATCCAGCAGACACGAACCATAAACAGGTAGCGCACTTATCGCCTCGACACCTCTCGCCCACGCTAACAGCACCTGGATGCGCCGGGACCGCCGATGCGGTTTTGCCTTCGGGCCTAAGAAAGCAAACTCAATTTGAGATGGAAATTTTCACGATTTATTTTTAGACGTTTCTGCGGCATCCAGAATGGGTTCTGGGCACAGCTGTCGTTCGCATGTAAGCTCAGCACCGCAGATGGCAGCGTATTACCAGCGCGGAGCTCTTTAATATTTTGTTTATTTGTTTGCCTGTAGAATGGATGGGTAAATAGAGAATTTGCGTCGTTCGCTCCCGTCGTGCATTCGGCCCCGGGCAAACAAAACCAGACACGTCTGTTTTCCTGTGTTCCGGGGGATCTTCGGTCGAAAAACAGTTTTCGCAAACCGCCGCGCAGGAGTGCAGAACGCGTCCCGCTTTTGTTCTTCGCATCGTGCCGCTCTCCGAATCCAGGGCAAGCTCAAAATATTTTTACAGCTATGAAACGCATCCGTGAAGTGGAATAAAGACGAAAATAAACAAGAGGGGGAAAAAAAGAAAAGAAACAGCTGGCAGCAGCGCCACCCAAGTTCTACCCTTTGCCAGGGTGCTAAGCAGCCGTCATTGGATATGGGCTTTAGCCGCATTTTAAGGTTTCTAAAATGGTATTTGAACCAGCGTTTTGGTCGCATTCCCACAGTCTGAAACATCTTCTCTCTTAGTCATCGGCAGTACTTGAAGTGGAAAAGATTAGCGTCGCTTCTCCCCTTACCGGCGTGTGTATGGGTTGATATCAGTAGTAGGAGATATTTCTGAAGTCGAGATTCACATTTTTTGAGCGCCGGAACACAGTGCGCCATGAAACGTAGCTATGAGCGCTGTGATGAACAATGGCCATTTACCGCAGATGGATTTTGCTTGGAGAGAGACAGAGAGACAGAGACAGAGAGCATCTCAGACAGAGAGCATCGTGACAGCGGGAGAACCATCCCGGTTCCAGCGGTACTCTCGTGAAAGCATCTCTGGGAACTTCGCGCGCACGTTTCCGAAAAGGTGGCCCGCTAGACTGTTGGGTCGGGGGTTCTCCGGGACCGGACCGCTGGTGGCGCAAGGGAGCCCATTCGGAAGAAACGGCTCCGGTCATTTGCGCGCCACATCTCGGCGCACAATGAACCGCGAGGGACGAGTGGGGTCAAAGGTTACAGGATGCTGCTCGAGGGACTTGAGGGGGTCAGGGCGCGAATCATGGCGAAGAGGCTGAGCAACAGGACAATGAAGAAGGGTGGAAACGTGCTGGCAGTTTCTCTCTCGTGGGCTTCCTGCCCGCCTGGCACTTTAGTTAGAGCCCAGAGCGCCTTTGTCGGCCACAAAGGAACAGCTGACCGCCGCATAATAAACTTCCTGACTGCCTCTGGTCCATTCTGTTTGTGTAGAGCTTTTTTCCTGTCTGGCTTTTTGTTGTGTCACAAAAAGGGGGAGAAATTCCTTGGAGAAGGTCTACCAAGACTGCACTGTGTGGGCATGAGGGGCCTGGGTGGCAGCTGGTGTAGTGGTTAGCATGGCCGCCTTGAACCCAAAAGCACCACGTTTGAATCCTCGCTTCTCCTGCAATACCCTCGCATGAGGTCCTAACCCCGAACTGCTAGTCTTAAAAACACCCAGCTGTAAAAATATGCAAAACAATGCAAGCCGCTCAGCGTTGTAAGTTGCTACGGAGCAAAGCCTCGGCTAAATGTACGAAAAATCGCTCATCTCCTTCGCACACGTTTACGTGATCGGCAAACACTCCAAATTTCTATTATGTGCTAACAGAAGTACATTACGGTACAATAACCAATTCTCGCAGCGCGGATATCTGGATGATTCCGGCAGTTATAATGCGTTTCAAATTGTTTGGCCTGTCAAAAACAAACTGCACCTCTTCAAGTTAAAAATGCATTATTGTGACGCTTTTTTCCCCCCGATAAATTTAATGCCACAACTAAAAGGCCTCTCCCTGCTTTCGAACCAGCGCTTGTGTCATTGACCGCCGCGTGACTTGCCGCTTCGCCTTGTTAGTTAACCTATTTGCTTAAACATTTGCCCATTTACACGGCAGGGTAAGTTCTGCCACGTCTGTCCAAGGCAAGTATCGCGATTGAGCAGGGATCGAAACCCGCGGCCCCGAGACGCCGCGTGGCCACGGCCGCTGTCCTCCGCATCATTTGTCCACCTTCCTCCCAAAGCCGTGACTCATTGGCCCAGTCATGAATTGAAAACCCTTCAAATGTGGCCCGTAACTCTCCCGGTGGACCTCAACCGTACCTCCATAATGCCGTCACGCATTACTCATAACCGTGTCGTTTTATGAGCGTCTACTTTCAGGGCCAAGACTTCGGCTCGATTTCTTCCTGCCCGCCTTCTTCTTACCGTTCCCACCCCCTATGTCATGCAGTTGTTGGACCCCGGCGGGTCTCCTGCGTGTGCAGTCTCGCGGATTTAGTGCCTTAAATGTGTCGTGAGAGGTGGGCGTTGGGGCTGGACGTCGAGCCCCTGCTGTTTCCTGGGTTCGCTCAAAAACGCATATATCTGGTTTATGACACGAGGCCTGCGGCCGGGCGCTATATCCCAGACGTGTTCCGTCCCCGCATTCCAAACACGCTTTGGAAGCCCCATCCCCCGCAGATGCACGGCCGTACGTATTATCATAACAGCGAGGGCTTCGCTGTGCGGCTCTGGCCCGCAGCTGCGGCAGATGCGGTGCGAGGGGACGCGTTTCTCCATCAAGTGGCGCTTCGAGATAATATGGTGTTTACACGGTGTTTCACGCGAAGATGTTCTCCAGGCCAAGTGAAGCGGCAGACGGTGTCGCACTTAGATGGCAGAATGTTTTCAGATGGAGTGCCTCGATTAGGAGTGCAAATCCCCTTCTGGGAGCTGAATGCGTCCAGACTATTTGCTCCCCCGAGTCTTAGTAGTGCTACAGTAATACTGTGGGCGAATATTAAAGCACCTTATACATCTAGTACATTAAAATTCAGGAACACATCGCTTTGGACCCACTTCTCTCCCGATCATCTTCTGTCTGGTTCATTACCTTGCACTACACTATGTGCTTCGTGGCAGCTGCACTCCCCTCTCAGTTCAATATTCAGCCACTGGTGCACCGTATGCTGGAAAATACGGTGGTGCTGGACCAAGCGTCTGTTTCTGGAGAATCGCACACCTATCTGTACCTTTCATCTGTTGATGAAATGGGCTTTGTCTACCCTCGGTTGTGGGGAAGAGTGTCTGTTAAATAAGCAAATGTAAATGTATTACACTAATAGTCGTGTCGCCCACCGCAAAGGCACATATGCCAGCGAGAGGATAGTACTGCAGGGAATTTGCCGAAAATGGACAAATACAGGAATGTTCCAAGATTACCGCTCACTGGCCGCACCGCTCTGGGCTGTAAACTCTGAGCGACGTCTGCGTGTTCTGCCCCGTATACATATGGTTTTCCTCCAAGTGCATCAGTCTCCTCCCACGGTTCAAAGACAGTGCAGGTCATTGACCGGATATTTAAGCAGCCAGAAAGTCCAGCGCATCACAATATTATTTTAAAATAAATTTACCAGGATATGCAAAAGAGAAAAATCAGGAGAAAACACGTCTCTTATTTATCTGTAAAACGAAAACCCGAGTAGTTAAAGCATTGCCTAAATACGTGAAACGAAATTCTTGCATAGACTCGGTATGGAAGTTTGAAATATTTTTTGTAAAATGCAGAATCGGAAGATGCAGAATCATCATGTTCTTTGCACGAGCCTCTTCCCTCTCGCTGGGATCATCCGTAGTTTCTCTCTCTAGCAGGAGGAAACTGGAGGAAATGAGATGCAACTAAAACTTTATTTTAATATTTCGAGTGGTTTGCAAGCGTGCAACTCCAAATACATAGAAGCACTGAAAAGAAGTAGCCCTTATTTGTGTAAAAACTAAATCACTGTCATGTTAAAATCATTTAAATAACAGCACGAAACAGAACGACTGATCCGGTTTAAGATTTTTAGTGGCTTAGTATACAAACGCAACGCAGTAAGTCACCGTGGGTGGGAACCCATTCAGATACAGAGAACATGCAAAGCTGACTCAGACCGAGCGGGATCTGAACCTATACCGGAACAACCCCTCCACTATGAAGCAGCAGCGCCAGTTTCTGAGCCAACCTGCCATAATCATAATAATTTAAGGAAAGGCCAAGTTGAATCCTAGAGGAGACGTCAATAGCCCGGTCCACACCCCAGGTTCAGACCGGCCGCCGCACCTGGTGCTTGTTTCAAATTACAAGCCTTTCTCCAGGTGCAGCCATGCATTCCAGAAGACCATGTGGTGTAGCTGTTGTCTGACACACTCCATTGACTGCTAAAGACCTCTCAAAAGGCAGTCAATTGATTATTGGACGAGTTAAACCATATCTAAACACAGCTTTGGCATTAGCTGGGAACTCGGAGTGAAGTCCATCAAGATTAATGCTCAGCAGTGGCTTTTCTACATTCCACGCTGGCTTTTCTCTCAAAACCTGGATTTCCTGCCCAAACCTGGCAGCGTTACTCCGACGCATTACCGCCAGGCCAGAATGTGCCCTCCTACGGAGCTTTTCGGTCCTTTCTGCAGCTTGAAATTTTTTTTTTTTTCTCAAAAGGTCCAGTACAATTCCACGCTGCCTCCTGCAAGAGAGCAAAACCACGAGGGCGTTTAGAAGTTTTCCCGTCCCTGTTTTTAACAGGCGTGAGGCTTCCTGGATTTGGGCTGCGCTGCCATTCTGCGCACAAAGCCCTCATTGGCAGAGCTAAAAATATTCCCAATGATATAATCTACAGTCAGCCCAAAAAGAGTGTTTTTTCCTGGTCCGATTAGTGATTCTATAAGAACGGCGACAAGGGAAAGATGGAAAAACACGCAGAATCATTATTGTTCTCATCATGTCAGCAGGTAGCACAGGAGGTTTGTTGGATCCTGGAGAGGCCCCGTTTCTGCACCCATGGCCAGGGTACTTGACCTTAAAGTGCTTCATTAATTCTCAAACATCCAGGTGCATGATGTTTAACCGAATTGTGTTCATTTTGGACGTTTTTGGCCTCCTCCCCCGCCAGATCGGAGCTGCGCTGTGTTCACAATGAGGGCACTGAGAAGTTGAAACCTGGGCAGCTGAAGCACATCATGGTATAATTTTATGGTCCTGACTTTTACACGTGGACACGTAAAAACTGATAGCTTCCAGACACTGGTCCTTGCGCTGAGGGAGGCCTACGGAGGTGTGTGTGAGTTGGCGGGTGGGGGGGACAAGTGCCGGCAGTGATCCCCCCCCGTAAAACAAGCGGTTTGTAATCCCCAAACTTGCTGCCTCTCGCAAAGCCTGGGATTCCCTGCGACAGCCGGAGGATTCCTGCTCCTTCGACGGCACGCAAGCGAGGTGCAAGAGTCTGGACAGGATCCGGACCCACCTTGGCCACCATCAACATCACTGGGACCTGCCTGCGGGACATCTTATGACTTCACGCACATCCTGCAGATCTGAGGTGGAAGATACAGGGCAGAGTGGTTGGACCTGCTTTTCCTTCACATTTCCTTGCTCCCTCGCTTGCTGCCATACGGCATCTACTCCACAACACTGACAAATGACATTAGCACACGGTATTATTTCATGGGATTCTTTAGCAGCTGCTTATTTCCATATCTACGCACACCGAGAGTACAAACAGTTGCGCTAATGCACTGATCTCGATGAAGGTGAGTAGCTGGGTCGAAGGTATCATCAAAAGGGTGTCAAATGGAGGTTCTGGAGACACCGTGAGGACGTGGGATCAAAATCGTGTGCAGAAAAGATCATCGGTATCCGGGCCTCTTACGTGTGAGTGTTACTTAGTGCAAGAAGACACGAGAGAGCTGAATGGATTGTTAGGAACAGGTTCGCCAGATGAAGAACAAGCCCAACAGCCTGACAGGCCCTTAAGTAATCCAGAACCAGTAATGCTGGTCTAAATGACCTGGGCTCTCCTAGCTTTTTCGTGGTGGACTAACATGCGCTCCTAAATTTGGTTGTGCAAAGCTTCTCGCTCTTGCCACTTCCCGGAATGATTGTGGCTTCTGCCGTAGCAACCTCACTCGTGGTTGCACAATTTGGGCCACCCCTCGTGACCTTAAGTGAAAACAGCCAATTGAGAGCACTGCTCTTCCTGTAAACCAATAGCAAAAGGTCTACAAATGAAGCAGACAAGTTTGCGGGGGAATGAATTACCCATAAAGTGGGAAAGTGGCACATTTCAAAATGGAACTGCCATTTTGACCAAACAGGTTGCAGTCATAACAAATGCCTTGTTTTGTACCTGTGTTTTGTGGGACTGAGTAAATGATCACGTTCTGAAAAATGAACAAAATTTTAAAATATATGCAATTTACATGGCAAAACGGGACGTCTGCTGAGCAGACAGGTAATGAAGATAATGTACTGCTCTGTCCATCCAATAGCGATCAGACTGCCGTCTGGAAGTGAAGGGAAGGGAGGAGGGGATGGGCCAAATGCACAGCAAGACGAGCCATAAATCTGGAAGCATTTCAGCTGGAAGACGGCGAGACCCCAGCAGACATGAATTGGCTGTTGTACATGGTTCCCCTCACGGTGACCCCTGACCCCCATATATTTCACACACACGTCAGTACGGGCCTGAAAGGTAGTGTGACGGTCTCCTAAGAGAGGGACGTTTAGGGGGGGCTCCAGCAGGGACCGAGGAGCGGCGGTCAGGGCGCGGTCCCTGTAGCTGGCACTGCGTGAAGCTGCCAACTGGTGCAAGGAACACCGGTCCTGAGAGCCAACACCTCTGCCCTCCTAAACAGATTGAGCGCAATCTGCTTTCCAGGGATGTAGACACAAAGTTCTCCTTCCATCCTTGGTTATAAAGGGACTTAAAGTGACTCTGCGTCAGTTAATGTGGACAAGAAACCTTTACTGTAAAGGCAGCAGCGATGGCACAGATTTCAACGGAAACGGATGCTACAGGTAACCAAAAAAGGTGCCCAGGTGTTATACTTTTGGTTTAGTTACTTCACCCCAGTAACCTCAGTAAATTTGCTTTTTAACGCTTGGATCCGATTTGACCGGTTCTGCCTCCTAAGACAAACATTCATCAATGAACCTAAATGAATAATATCATCTTTCGTAAAAATATAAATTCCACGAAACCAAATATGGAGTGTAAACTAGGCTAACAATGTCTCAAGGCACACGGAGCTCTCTGTGCTTGGTGAGGGAGCGTGAAAATCCATTTTCAGCGTAATAAGTGTGAGGCCCGTGTAAGGATTTGTGGGAGCAACGCTCTTGCACAAAGCAAAGCAGAGCTTTTTTTGATCCTCATGGAGACCCAAAGGTTCTGTGTTACATGACCCAGTGGGTCTCAGAACAGGCTGACGTATGGATTGGATTGCTGGGGTAATTATTTTACTTCCACACAGGTTTAATAAAACCCGAATTTTACACATCCTGCAGATGTCGCAGCACAATTCATTCACTCTGACCAGGAATGTGAGGTCTGCTCCACTGAACTGACCGTCACACGTTGACCGCATCGGCAAAAGGATCAATAAACAAGGACTGAAACCGCTCGCAGTTTTTGATCCCACAGTTTTCCAGCGTATATGGCTTTTTAGTCAAACCTAAAATCGGAGATGCTCCAGTGATGGAGCTTCAGCCCCTACCTTGAGGAGATAAAATGAGACATTACGTTATTTTATTAAAAGGTACAGTTGTAAGCTGTGCGGGTCATAGCTGAAAGGGGTGGGGACTTCTGAGTTCTGCGTAACTTCAGCGGTGAGGGCATCGAGAGTTTCGGCGGACATGACATAATTTAGGAAAGTTCTTCTGCCGCAATCCGTAGCAAACGGGTCATGTATCCGGGCTTCGGCCAACTTCCTGTTTTGTATGCTCACTCCTGACTCCCCGTTCGTTACAAAGCAAGTAAAGAAACCCAAGATGCCATCTTGGAAGGAGGAAAGACTGCAGACATCGAGAGCAACCAGTGTTCCAAGCTTGGAACTGGGTACAAAAGTAGTTGTTGGGTCGAGCTTCATCTTTGTAGAAGAACGAAGACATACCTGGGCAAAATGGGGCAGCAGGCAGTACTGGAGGGGTTTAGTGGGAATGCCAGGGTGTCTGCTCAACGTCTGCTGTCTCTCCGATTGTCATGGAAGCATTCCCAGCGCAGCAGATGCACTGTGCAGATGAACAGACCTTACTGTGTGATTTACGCTTATCGGGCACAGCGGCAAAGCCTCCATTCTGCTGTGCAGTGTGCTGTGAGGGTCACTGGGGAAGAAGGAACAGCGGGTGACCTCCGGCCCCCTGGCCCAACCTGCTGCGGAAGAGATCTCTGATGGCAACCAAGATCAAACACTTCCTTACATGTCTAACCTGAAGTGGGGCAATGCACGTGATACAATGACGCCCTGATCAGGGCTGTAGATCTGCTTTTGAGACTTTTATTTGAATAAAACAGCACTATAAGAGGGCATCGGTGCAGCATATTGAAAACCGCACAAGCGACATAATACACTCTATATTAATTATACTTTTAATAACAGGTAATAAACACATTGGAAAGAGTAGAAAAGTCTAAAAAAAAATTGTCTCCGTATTTTATTTTTCTAAATGTGGTAAATTATCACGATAAATTATTAAAATTGTTGAAATAAAGGAGGACTACAGGAGGTAGGGCTAAACAAATGATCACTTTTATTACCGCATACTGTTATTTCTATAGTTTTCTACCTATTATTATTGTTTTTCTCGGGAGAAGCTTTTGTTCACCTCCCCACATTTGCACCAAGTCAAATATGTTCTGAAGCAGCTCAGATTGATTATTTTTGTCAAACAAACTGGTTTTAGTGGGAAACTGAACTATCTGTCACAAAATCTGGTCACAGGTCCAAATCCATAACTGCTGAGCTCCCGAGCGCCTGTGCGAAATCCCATCCCTTTTCACTTTGACATGTCCATGAGGTTGTTTTCATTCTTTAGAGCGGCATTTTACATTAGAATCAACACTTGTGTGCCGAAGACCAAAAGGTCAGCTCCTCGAAAGGGATTGAGCAAAATGCTAATCTGCCCTTGACTAATCCACTTTAGCACAACTGAATGGAAAACAGATGAAGTGTCTACAGAGCCAGTACATCGCACACGTTGCGTGCAATTTGTCGACGTCTATTTAAAGACGGAAAAGGGATAAACCGTTGATCTTTTTCCCGAAGAAACTCTCAATGTTAGGCTTTTACGGTTATTTACTCATTTTTGCAGCAGGGCAGTTTTTCCTGTTTCAGTTCTGTATCGATGCCTTGATCGGGGTCTTACAGTAGGAGGTGAGAACCTGAATTTGGGCCCTCGGTCTGCTGCTTTCTAAGAGCACGAAATGAATGGTGACATACGCATCACCTCTGGCCGCAGCAGACCACGGCAGAAGGTGCTGTGAGCGCAAGACGGGAAGAGTACACAAAAGGGGAAGTCGCGTCACGGACGGAACAGCATGTCTTGTTTTATCTGACCCTCGTGCCCCCCTACTAAGCACTTCTTGCTACAATTTGTGATGCACCCTCCCATCGAGCTTTGCTGTGGAGGACGACTAATAATATGGCTGACTCACCCTCTTGGCACCGTAACAATTTGTTCCTTTTTACCGGTTGTCTTTCATTTCCTGTAGATGTACGTTAATGTCCTGATGAAGTCTGCTGAACGCACGCAGGCTTGGTGATGGCCTGTAAGCAACCAAACACAGGAAGGTCAGCAGACACAACTCACATGTATGTCCTTTGCTCTGTGGGGATGTGTGCTTTCTATCTATCTATCTATCTATCTATCTATGACAGATGGAGAACGATAGACATAGTCTATCAGACAGTAAGACAGTTTGCTCACCAGCGGATCTGTGTTTGGGTGGATCTTGCAGAACCCTCAGGGGGTTGGAGTCTATCTTTTACATCGCACCCTTGTCTCTTGTTAAACTCACTCCATTGTGGTGGGGGGAGCACAGATGTACTCCACTTGTTCAGCATATATGACAGGGATCTGCAAGACCATTTTCCACACATGAGTGTGTGTCAGAATTGTGGCGGAAGACATCAAATATATATAATGGGAAAGGTTTCATGCATGAAAAGTTAAAGAAGCGGTGTCCTAAAAATAGACGGTCTCGCCTTTTTATGGCAGTTCCTTTTCAGTGCCTACCCGGAAGGGGGGACCTCCTCGAGGTTTTCAGGCTTGGCTGCTACGATGTGCGCCCTTTTGCCCTTTCAATGATCACAGTTGAAATGAAACCACAGGGACCATCAAAGGTTCCCAGGCAGTATGCAGCGAGGTAACCTTTCCAGCATGGAAGGCCTTCAAGATTTGCATTCCTCCTCTCAGTCTGACTCAGAGCTGCTCTCGGTTCCTTATTCCCACATCAGTCGCAGCATTTCCCTTCAAGCTACAGTCTGATGACCATTAAAACACTTTGGACCTCTCAGTTTTAGCAGAAAGGCAACTTCTACTTTCGAATCAGAATCAGCTGTTTGTAGAGCGATTCACAAACTCCGCCCCCTCCACACCAAGGCACTGCAAGGACTCCTTTCCCAAAGTAAAACAATGGTCGCTTTCACAGAAAAGCTGCTGATCACAGTTGGCATACACAAACCGCAAACTGCGGTCGGCTTAACAATACTGGAAGAGTATGTTTAGTGGCAGAGCCACACAATTTGTGCTTGACATGAATGAATATGGTCGAGCACACATATGTATTAAGCAGAAGACTGTTGGTTGGTGTAGTTTTAAAGAAAGCAGACTTGGGAGCAAAAGGTTGCACGTTGAGATCATGGAAATTGCGCTGCTGCAGCAAAGACACCACAGAACCATAATAACTTCAGCAAAATATTTACTGGTGTAAATCAAACCATAAAAATGTCAGAAGATGTTGCTTTTGGGTAAACAAGTTTGCCAAACAGATCCACGATGTCATCGCAGCGTCATTATCTAGGGGTGATGGTGTAGGCAAAGATCTAGGCTGGTCCTCGAAATGCGACAGCGTGCTTGTGCAGAAGCACTTTTCCAATGAGTTGCATCTTGTGGCAGTGAAATGATGCAGAATTCAAGTATAGGTGCTAATGAGGGGTGAGGAGGAGGCTTCACTTAGTTTTCACTCTCCTTGGAATCTGCCTGCCTGTTGTCAGGAGCAGGTTGTTATGGTGATGTTTTCGGAGTAACAGAGACGCTGAGGGACAGCGTTAAAGGGAAAACACAAGGCCAGGGGCTGCTGGTGAGACGAGCAGACTGCCTTCACCTGCCACTGCAGGAAGAGAATTTTAAAGAAGGCCAGAGCTTTTCGGGCTCCCTAGACACTGACCTCCAGGAGCTCACAGGTTCTGGTAGATCTCTGAGCACCATTCCCACCACAGTCTCAACCCTCATGCTGAAATTTCTGGTTCGGTATTAGATGGGCGGTTGCCCTGTTGGACGCAGAAATTGCTCTGCTTGAATACGCCCTCACCGAGTTGACCGACACCTTTACACAGTAACAATCACTCTAAGCCATTTACATTTATGTATATTTATTTAACACACGGTTTTTCTTCAAAGTGACGTGTAAGCCAGAGCAGTGGTAGAGCAGTGGTAGCCACTAGAAAGTACTAAGCACTGGCAGGTTTCTCATGGATCATCCGTTTGTGGCATCCTTGGTGACCCCAGGCTGTGGTCCTCGTCTCAGTTTGTTCCAGTTGGGATCGTTTATTCTTCCAAGAAAGCAACAGTAAAGGTGGGTACCTGTGGCTCTAATCCCGAGGGTTCCTGCCAGGTAACAAAAGCCAATACAGGCCAGTGCAGACCAGCCACCCAGTCAGAACAGGTAGCAGTGGTAACTCATCCAGATTTACAGGCTTCAGGTGACATGCTTGGACATGCCGCCCATTCCGAGGGGGAGAAAGGGAATTTTGCCAGGTTGTGAAAAAATATAATAATGAAAATTATTCCTGACTTCTCACTGACGGTTCATTCAGCTGGGCTGCAGGGCAAGACAGTGTTTTTCTTCTTCTCACAGTGCTGTTTGCACCGGATAAACCCCTGATTTTCATTAAATGTGTCCCAGTTTATTTTGCTGGGGGATCATAAATTATATCCGAAAAGTGCTTCTTTTAAAAGACATCCCTTTGGAAATTTTAGGTGTTACATGGCAACCCTCCTATCCCCTGGGTTCCTTCTCCTTTACCTATGATTGTAATATTCAGTTTTCTCAAAAGCTGAAGCTCAAGGGAGGGATGAGATGGGAAACATATGTACGGCTGTAAAAGTATGTTATGTCCTTTTGGATCAAGGCTTATCTAGCCAGAAGCAAACTTGAGTCCCTGTAGATCATATCTTGGAGCTTTCCCAGCCATCTAGTGCTCCACAAACAAGTTCTGGAAGCAGGGCAAGAGGAACCCCACTTTATACCCCCTCCCACAGCTAATATCTGTTTCAACCCCTCTGCCCCACATTCAGGCCCCTTCGACCTACTCATGAAGTTTATTTCTCCACTGTTTGGTCAGGTTATGAAATGCATTCAAGAGTGACAAGGAACCGCAGAATAAGCGAGGTTCTCCCTTCACGGATAACTAGCAAGTCAACATGTCAATAATTCATCTCTTGTGGCATTTAATATATCAGACTTTGAATAATTCATCCTCCACGGCGCATTGAGAGTCATCCCTCCTCTTCAGCAGGGCTGTTCATATTTATTTCATTTGTGCAGGACAAGGATTAAATAATACAAAGCGATGCTTGGAACATTCCACACAGAAAGAGGCCAAGCAAAAGGGGAATATTACAGCCTCCTGCCAAGGACCCCGATGGTGCATTTCAGCACCTGAGAGCCTGGGAGATGGCAGCACTTGAGTTGCATTTTGGGTAAAAAGTGCATACAGGTTTCCTCTGATTCCAAACACCAATATACATCTGCACTGATGTAGGAGAAGGAGGTAGCTGCTGTAAAATCTGGATTTATCTCTAGGCCAGAAGTAAAGGAACCTAAAACCACAGGTTACTCTCTTGCAATGTGCAGAAACCTATCTGTCTGGGGGGACCCTTAAATTTCACAGATTTTACTGGCAAACAACAAGGTAAACATTCCTCTAAGCAAAATATGGGCAACTGGAGATAACCTTCCTGCATACTCTATCAAAGAAAAAATTTGGACGGTAAATATCTTTAGACAGCTTTCAGGTGCAAATGTGGCTGGAAAATAAAACATCTTCTTGAACCTGTAGGAATCTGACTCCTGAGGAACAGGAGTCTTGCCTGTCTGAACTTCTTTTGCTCCAACCTGTACCTCCTACTAGAGAATACCATGAGACGGTTAAAACACAGAAGTAAAACCCGTAAAACACCTAGCTCAGCGTGCACAAGAGCAACCCCAACTTCCTGCCGCAGCAACAAGCGGCAGCAACAGCAGCGATCAGATATGTCTGTTGGTGGGAATTTGGAGAGAGCGATGACTCAACATTGACGACAAATATGAAAAAGTGTGGGATGGGTCAGGGGGGAGACTGGAATTGGGAAAGGTCAACTGACAAAACAGGAACGTGGAGGGTGGTGTAGCTCCTTTTCGTTTTCTGACGTAACTTCAGGAAGCTGACGCCACCCTCTATTCGCCAAGGAGACCGATCTTTGCCCTGAGGCCGATCGGATTATTTCTGTGGACCTCATGAAGATGTGATGGGGGATGCCGTCGGTCCTACTGGAGAGGGTCCGCAGAAGGATCGCTCCGTAGGTAGCAAGGCCTCGCTCGGTGGCGCTATTCTGTCCCGTTGGTAAGAAGAGTGGCAGTGTGTGACGGCAGCCGCCGTTGCCCCGCCACTGTCAGAATCCAGTTGTCAGATGTCAAATCCAGAGTGTGCGTGTTGCGTTGTGCCATGTAGGACACACAACTAGGAGCAGGAGGGTGACTCCCTCCCCCACCCCCTGTATTGCCACAAACCACTTGAACAGCATGAGGGAGCAGAGGGGCAGGGCTGCACTGACAAATGTAGGATGTGAACAGACTCACAATGGCCTTAACTGTGAGAGCAGAGGTTTAACTGTCAGCACCTAAACCTCGTGGTCTCCGTCTGGCTCGACCACACTTACTTAGTGGGTTTGCGGTAAAGCCCGGACTGGGGCTCTGGGTGCAGGAACCGGACCGGGAGCCGGCGGCATGCGAGGTACCGCTCTGCGGGGTGTCATTAGGTCAGGGCCGAAAGGAGCGAAGTGACACGGGGAAAGTGTCATCCTCATTTGACCAGGTGAATCATCACTCCCAGAGTTTCACTGGGCAACATCACTGTGCTCAGAGCACGAGTGGCCAAGAAAGTCACACCCGGACGGAGTGCGTTAACAGGCGAGACCATTTCACCCGGAGCGACTGACTGAGTTCAGGTCACCTGAAGCGCGTGACCTGGGTGACATCATTGCATCTACAATGTATTACTGGGCAAGATCACGAAATAAAGTGAATATATGCTGTTTTTAAATGAAATAAAATGAATGATTCATATACTTTTTGACAGTTTAAAGATACTGCACTTTGGTTCTCATGAGTTACTTGTGTTTACTTGTAGCTTGTGAGAAAAAGAAAAAAGAAAAAAAACCTAAAGTTATAACTCTTTAGTAGCAAAGTACACGAGAGCGTTGTCCACCCTGCGTCCAGGGCGTATCGCAGCCCAGCGTCCCCGGGATCGGCTCCAGACCCCAACTGATCCTGGACGAGCGGCTGCGCAGACGCTGCGGCTCCTTTAAGGACTCTACCCCGTGGCGCCTCGCGCCGCACCGAGCATCGTCTTCCCAGCCAAACTCCTCCTCCGTATTCTAATGGCTGCGCGCGCCCGCCCGCCCGCCTCCGCTTTCCACTCCGTTTCCCGGGGCCGCGGCGGCGCGCGCGCGGCATTCCTGCCTCCGCGCGTTCCCTCCTTCCCTCTGTCGACGTGCGCGCACACGCGTTTTATTTTTATTTATTTCTTTTCTTGTACAAAAACGCTCTTTTGAGACGCGCTGCGTCGGTCGCGCCGACTGAAACTTTGGGGAAATGCGACGGTCGCCTTCTTTCGTCACTCTTAAACCAAGACGAAGCTGAAAGTGGCAGTTTTTTTTTTGTTGTGGTTGTTTTTCTCCTCTGCTTTCGGCACACACTTTTGCCTCGCCTGGCTTTCCCTGTCACCCGGACAACTTTACGCGCGCCGCCGCCTGGCTCGGGTACTCATGGCTGCGCTCGGGTGACTCCGGGTTCCAGCGGGTTCTGCACCCCCCTCCCCACACCCCCCTCCTTCCCTTCCCACCCGCCGTCGGGGGCGCGCACTCGCCGCCTTGCTGGGGGACGGGAGCAAGTGGAAGCCGCGCGTGCGGCGCGCGCCTGCGGAGCTGCACACAGTCGAGCGTTTTTCTCTCTTTTTTTCCTCTTTTCTTTTCTTTTTTCCTCTCCATTTGCGGCCGTAGGGCGGACGAAGGGAGACATGGCCTTTTTCGCCGCTCTCACCGCGCGCCTGGATGTTTGAAAGTGGAAAAGTTGCGTTTCGCTTGCGGCGGACTGTTTGAGTCCAGTCCTGAAGAATATACTCGCGACTGTATATTTATTACTATTATTATCAATAATAAAGACGGAGCCGAGGGGTGCGGAGATGCCGCAGCTGAACGGCGGCGCCGGGGACGAGCTCGGGGCCAAAGACGAGCTCATCTCGTTTAAAGACGAGGGCGAGCAGGAGGAGAAGAGCGCGGGCAGCGCGGCGGCGCGCACCGACTTGGACGAGGTCAAGTCGTCGCTCGTGAACGAGTCCGAGAACCGCGGTGGTGGCGGCGGCGGCGGGAACAGCAGCTCCTCCGACTCTGAGGTACAGAAGCTGCCCAAAAAAACCCTGATTTGTACATTTAAATGTATTCGTTTAGCGACGCGGCGAACAGCTACGGATGCAAAGGAAAGAGCGCCCAAGTTCAGCCGCCTGGTGTCTCTGTTCCCGTGTCACTGCGCATGTTTTTTTGCCTGTTTATTTGTGTGTGTTTTTTTAAATCTGTTGGCGCAGACAGACGGACAGCCCCGGCGCAGAGCGGACTTGGACGGCAGCGGTCAGCACAGGGGTCACTTCGCTGAAGGTGAACGCATCTTTATTGGCCCGAAGTTCCTCACGAAAGACTCGTTTCTGCAGCGCGAACGCTGTGCTTGACGGGGTTTCTCTCTCTGTGTCTCCAGCGACGAGGCGACAGCAGCAGCAGCAGGATGGCGGCCTGTTCAAGGCGCCTTCGTACCCCGCCGGCTACCCGTTCCTCGTGATCCCGGAGCTCGCCGGGCCCTACCTGTCCAGCGGAGCGCTGTCCCCCACGGCCCGCACGGTGAGTGGAACGCCACGGCGCGGAGGGTCCGCTTACGGTGGCTGAGCGGGGGACAAAAAGCGCCGGGCGATCTGCACGCTGGATGAGGGTGACGCACCAGCGCAACAAGTGACAATGAAACCGCTTCCTGCTTGTGGCTGCGGTCATTGAAGCGGTTTAAGTGACCGGTTTTATACGCAAAGAGAAGTGTAACCCGCCGCCTGGAGACCTGTGAGGATTTACAGTGATTTCCTGTGATTTACACTACTTCAGTTGTGCCGTTTGTCTGCCCCGGTTGTGGTTGTGAGACTGTTTCAGAACGACTGTTTTTGGGGACCTGGATTACTGAGGAGTTGCACATCACGTGGGGCAGTCCAGGACTTGACCTCACCACCTACCAAAATGTCGGGGTTTGGAATGGCTTGTGGGAAGGTTACCTGCTCATCGCGCAGCCACAAATAACACCGCGTTCCCGCTAATTCAGTGGCTTAGTGGCTGCGCTTTTGGCCGATGGGAGTCATCCACATGTGGGGGGGGGGGCGGTGCTGTGTTTTTCATCAAACGCCCTGACAGCAGCCTGGTGCGTTGGCCCAGCAGGGCAACACACACATCCCGGGGCTGGCTGGGATCCCAAATTATACCGCGTCTGCCATTGCCCAGAATAACAGGCTTCGCTACGTTAATGATCATGACAATTACTTCATTACCTGGTTATTCTGCAGTTTCAGCAAATCCGCGGACGTTTCTGTGCTTCTTGTTGGTCGTCTGTGAGTTGTGTCATAACGTTTACATTTACTCGGTGCTTTTGTGCATGAATGATTTCTCAGTTTATTGTGCTGAAGTAATTTTTTGCTCCAAGTGCCTTAGCGAGGGGTCCTGCAGCAGGAAGCGGGAGTCCTGGGAGCGCAAGGCGGTAGTTTGAACCACTCAGTGGGAATTTAAAATGCGAGCGGGCACAGCGTCAATGTTGATATATTGTACCGCTTGATCGCTGTCAGTTCTGGGTCATATGTTGAATCAGTTTGAGAATTTG
The DNA here is from genome assembly GCA_018136845.1 of Heterotis niloticus. Lineage (NCBI taxonomy): Eukaryota > Metazoa > Chordata > Actinopteri > Osteoglossiformes > Osteoglossidae > Heterotis > Heterotis niloticus. The sequence continues at coordinate 25,651,652 of CM030900.1, read as the reverse complement.
CATGAAAAGTTCAGATTTGAGCGGCGAGACAAAAATGTAAGCGGTATCTTGCGTGTTGGCTCCCGTCCGACTCTTAATCCATCCTGCCATTGTCTCCTCCCCCGGAGGCTGCATTCAGTCAAGGGGGTCTTGTGCTACCATTGTTATTATTGATGGGTTGGCGTGGGGCCTCATTACTTAATGGCCATTCCACAGACTGCGCGGATACCCAGAGTTGCAAAAAGTGAAGTTTGACTCCACAAGCATAACACTAGGGTTCTGTTTTCACAGCTTCCTGGGGCTTACCTGGCCAGGTGAAGGGGACCCGTGCCAGCCTTTGCCTAGCAGGCAAGTGCCGGTGCCCCAGAGTTAGAGTTCGGTGCCACTTTTGTGTTGCGCGTGTTACTGCGATGGCTTCAGCTTGGCGTCGGCAGAATTACACACATGAATTGAATTAAGTCATTTGGAAAGCAGATTTTTTTGGGGTTTATTTTCACCTTTCCTGTTCCCTTTTGCTGGTCCGTTTGTTTTAAACTCCAGTGCTGTGTTGCCAGGTAGGTGACACGGTCAGAATGACTTTAAATTGCATTAGCCGCTATGCTCTGACATAGGTTGCCTGTATTTGCTTGGTAATTGGACATGGCATCACGGGAACCGCTTTTTATACAGTAGGGTACTTTTTACCGTATTAATTCTGGGTGAGTACTATGCTCAAGAAGTTCAATCCTGGGTGCTATAACCACTGAAGGAGTTGGTCCTAGTGGAGTTGCCGCATCAGTTAAAATGAGCAGTAGCGTGCACGCGCATGTGTGGTTTTTGTCTGTTATCTGCATAAGTAAAACTGTAAGCCAGTTTGGATAAGAGCGTCTGCCAGGCAAATAGATGGTGTGTTGATGCAAATAACCCAGGAAGGTGTGTTTTATCAGTACGGGTGTGTCGCAGCAGCAGATGCCTGGTGTGTGAACGTGGCCTCGCGTTGTTCCATCCTGAGAGGCTGTGGCAAACTCACATTGCAAACACACCAAGGACAGTGTTATCTTTCTAAACAGGATTACTTTGTTTTTTTTAAACCAGAAAGGGAAGAGAGTAATACTGTGTGGCTGTGGCCTCACAAAGTCCTTTGGTGACCCCTGATGTAAACGGGCAAGTACAGGAGTTTGTGTGCAAGACAAAGGGATGCGGGATGGAAAAATAAGCGTACAGGCAAACTTTAAATAAATTATAAGGAAAACAAGAAATGCACAGCAAAGGGAAAGTTTAACAGTAAGATATGGTTGTATTGCTTAGATCTCCTGGTTCAGTATCTGTGGTCTTGTGTGCAGCCTCTCAATATTGAAATGCTTTGGAAGGTGGTCATCAAACTTCTGCATGGTTTGGCAGCAGCAGAAATGCCCAGGACACTTTCATTTTAGACATTGACGTGGGAAGAAACCTGAGATGTCTACAGAGTCCCAGTGGTCCCTAAGACGGACATAAACTATGTCTTCCTCACTGTACAATGGTAAGTTTAGCTATACAATAGTAATATTCTGTTCCCCTTCCGTTCGGTGCGAGCGGAAAAGCGTTCGTTTGTCTCAGAAAGCGCTTGCGGTACCTGTCGTTACGGAAGGAGGAATATCAACATAACCTGGCGTTGCTGTGCCACAGACCTCCGTGGTTTTCCCCTTTGCTTCCGGCTGCTCAAATACGGTTGACAAAATTTTTGAGCGTGGTTATGGTTGTTCTATCCAAGGAAAAGAACACCCACCGGGTTTATTTGAAGTTAACTTGTAAAAGAAACATGGCATAAAATCTTGGCATTTCTGGGAATAACCACCACACGCTGACCCTTAGCTGCTAGTTGGTATGCATCATGTCACAGCTTTAAGGTTTTGGTATCCATAGTGGCAGGGTAATAACCATGAACATTAAAACTTTATCCCTCAGAGATGCTGAATCCCAGGAGGGTCTCAAACCCATCTCTTTCAGATTAATTTTTGCTGGCAGCTGTGTAAATGAGTCCAACACCATCTGTTATGATTATCTGTGTGTTTGCTGTTTGAATTTCATTTCTGTAGGGAGCTACTTGAGGGGTGTGGACCAGCAAAATGGTGGTGTCAGACACACAAGCTGCATTTTTATGGTCCCATGTATAAATCTTTAATCTGCTGTTGATCCACATTTCTTTTACTCTGAGATGTAGGTTACTTTGGAAAGAAGGCATGTGAATAAATGTTTAAATGCAGGTGAAATAGTTTTGCAGGTCAACATGTGGGCTCTGTTGGTTTCATTTGGCGCAATAGCAGCTATCTTGTATTTACTGCATTTGGTCTCAGGAACTGAATGTTTCGAAGTAGTGTTGTGTGTGTTTCCATTGTAGCCAGTATTGGATAATGGAGCAAGTTGAGACGTTAGCAGTTTTTACCTGAGTAGCGTCTCAGTTCCACTGTGGGTCTAATGAGCAAAAATGCCACCGGGCAGTTGGAGAACAGGGATTCGGTGTATGTCATTGAAGGGCCTACACATGGTGTGCATTCCAGCCTCATCTGTTGAGACTTCTGGGAAACTCTTTATGTTTTTGTGTCTCCTCCTTCCCAGCCAGGCTGAAGGCAGCACATACACCGTACACAGATTTCCCCACTTGGCTCGGGTGCCCCATGCGCAGTTAGCCTTTACTCCGCAATTGTTGGCCCAGGTACGCTGAATAATTCCGCCACATTTTTCAGAAGCACCCAAAAACTGTGCTAAACTCCCTCGAAATGCTAATGATGTGGGAGTGCACAGAGATGGGGGATGGCTCTGGACAGCTCTGTCTGGGTGCTGTTTCAGCATGCCTGCCTGTGCCATATGTGCCTTCCTCTAGCATTTTTGTTATCCTTTTTTTTCTTCCCTTTTTACCCCTGCTTGGTTTGGGTATTTTAGGAGTGCAGAAATGGCGTAAAACACAGTACCATTGCAGCAAACGAAGACCAGTGCTTCGCCCAGTATAAACAAACAGTGCCATCAGAGACCAAGGCGGAGGCGGGGCTGGGGTGGGGAATGAAGGCACAATAGGGTGGAGCCAGTAAACACTGGTGCCCCGCCCACTGCCACAGAAGGGATATTGTCCAGGTTTTCACTCGGCCAGCATTCCTCCGACTCAAGACTGTAAAAGAAACCCACAGGCTGTTGAGCGAATGTTTTCATATGGCTGTGTCAACACCGCTTTGCGCCTTTTCCTCAGGTTTATGGTGTAACAAGACAACATTTTTATTTAAAGACAAACCAGAAAGCTGCTAATTAATGTGGAGGCTCCACCTAGTTTTTATTTTTTAAAATTTTTTTAAGGTTTTTCATAGAACATTTACTTAGTGTCTGGAAAATGGTCCAGAGATTGGTGAGCCACTGGAAAAACAAGTCTTTTTGATAAGTTGTGATAAGTCGTTCTTCTGCCATTGTGCAACATTGTGTTGAGAAACTGGGCACAAAGGAGCATAAATGAGCACTCATGAAGGGCAAAGGCTTACAAAGCGGTGGACCTTGTCCCACAAAGAAATTCTAGGGTTTTAATGCTTGGATGTGGAGGTAACTTCTCTGTTCCCTTCTTTTGCTAGTTTACAAAACAAGACGTGAGTTTGCTAAGGGGCAAGAGGATGATTTGTGTCCCTGTCCATGTTGGAACCTCGTTCTGCTCCACTAAAACTCTGGGTTTCCCCGTCTCACCCTGGATACTACTAACCCTTTCCCATGTTATCAGCGCACTCTGGTTTGTTGGTGGCTCCAGATCGGGATGCGTGTTCCTCTGTAACCGTTGTTTACCTTTATGGTTTATGTAACTTGGACTGTCTGGCTGGACCTACAAGCCACCCGCTGAAACGCCAGACCTTTTTTAAAATAAACAAGTGGAATGGGTAAATAACAGTCTGCGCTCACGCGAGTTTGGCGCAGGGAGCGGTTTTGAGAAGGCCGCAGGAAGCTGCCTGGAGGATGTGGAGGCGCGAATCTCTGTGCAGCCCTCTTTCCTGTTGATCTCAAGGGGAAAGAGCAAAAGCGCTCCTTTGGTGTGACCTGTGCTGACATATTGCCACCCCTGGTTCTGCCCCAAATCCGGTCCCGTACCCCAGAGCTGCGGTTCGGGGGCCCAAACAGGGAGTGGCTGCTGTGTGTGACAGCAGAGCGTTTCTCAACGCAGAGCGTCGCTGTAGAAATCCGCTTTCTACATGAGGGACAGCATGGCTGCTGGTGGCCTGACGCAGTTTCGGTGAAACTCCTTGCTCAAGAGCTTGGTGGTAGTTCCCCTTGGAGAGGTTCTGATTGCGAGTCCAGTTCCTTAATTGCGGGGCATCTGCTGCCCTACAGTTGCTCTTTTCTATCTGGAAAAGACAAGTTGTGTGTCTTCGTGCTGTGGTGTGATTTCTGGTGTCCTACCAAACAGTGATGACTTTCAAGAGTCTAGGTGTTTGGACTCAACTTCCAGTTTCAGATGGGCTCCCAAAGGCTGACTAGCGCTGCTTTCGACACCTACTAAAGCGATTGTAAATGCACGTCGTGTTGACTCCAGCAAGGCCCGGGTATCCTTGTGTGACCCCATCAGCTCGATGGTTCCCAGTGGCAAATGCCAGCAGTGGCTTTGGTACCTTTATCTTGAGATGACAGGGACCTCTTGGGTGAGTCAGACTGCCCCAGATCAGCTTGGAGCTCTGTGACCATTCTTGGTCCTGTGGCTGTTTCTGAGCTCGCTAGTGGAACCAGGCTTTGTCAGTCTGGTGTTCTCGGCAGCTGTTTCCAGTTAGTACGCCGGCACTGTGCTTCTTGCTGCTGGTGCTAATCCCGTTCTTGCCCTCGGCATGCATGTGTCCCTAAGGGGGTGCTCCGCTAGAAGTGATGCTATCGGGTGTCCCTCCTGCGGCCACTGTTGTTTTTCTACTGCAAGTTGAGTGGAAATCTGTGAGTCTATCAGATGGCAGAAATCAGGACTAACTTGTAGAGTGACGCTGCAGTTCCGGTCCCCCCGCGCCTTCATCGGGTTGTCAGGACATCATGGCGAGGGCTGGAACCTTGCAGACAGAGTTGGTTGTTGGGCATTCTCACAAAATTATCTCGTCTACCACATTCCATACTGCAGGAAGACTTATGAAGATCATGTATGGCACATAAATATGCAGATTGTTTTTACCCATTTCTACAGTATTTTGACTGTGGTGTGTCAAGCTTGACCCTGAGCTAGAGAGGACCATTGTTCATGTGTTTACTTCAACTCAGCAGGTGGTGTAGTAGTCGGAGTTTTTAAATTCTGCTCCCCCTGTAGTAGCCTTGATCAAGGTATTTACCTTGAGTTGTTACGGTAAAATACCCTGCTCCGTGAATGGGTAGGTCGTTGTAAGTAGGGTGAAGTACAAACCCAATGTGTGTTAAATGTATAAATAATGAATGCAAGTAAATGTCCAGACCACTGTGCCCCCTGCTGCTCCACCCTTCCCAGAATTCAGCGCTAATATGGGCCTGTATGCAGAGCAGAACATGAACGCTGCTGGGTAGAATATAGTTATGTAGCCCCTGGGGGACACTATTGTTGATGGACTGATGAGGGCGCCGCTTTGTCTCTTTCCTCCAGGCGCTTCTCGACAGGTGATCAGCCTGTCCTCAGATCCGCTCACATAGTGACGTGTGGCCATATCTGGTGATAAACGCAGTACGGTGGGTTGGGTGTCCCCTTGGTTCGCTGCCGTCAGATCCGCTTGTCGGTTCAGCCAATGTTTAACCACTCTGCTTTATCCACGGGGAGAAAAATAGTGCTCAGTGCTGAGCTGGAGTACAACTGCTGCTCAGCCGATTGGTTAATTCTGAGGAGAGAAGCTGGAGAAGACTCCTGTCTGTGAGTCATTGCGGAACCTCTGGGGGACCTCCCTTGGCCAATCTGACCTGGTCATGTTAGTGTTTTCCCAGCAGACTATTGCTTTTTTTTTTTTTTTTCTTGACATTTGGCAGCCCTGCACGAAAAAAGGTGCCGCTTCAACGCTGCAGGAGTCATGGAGTCCTGAGTGACGTGTCATTCAATGAACGTTCAATGAATCATTTGAGTGCTGCATTGCTGCACACACTAGCTGCTCATTTTATGGATGTCCAAGTAACAAATAGTTCATACAAACAATCTGCGTTTTACCCTATGTAGTTGGTCTTTTTTTGTGTCAGGTTTGTGTGTAGAGATGTGCATGCACTTGCTAATCCAACAGATGGCAGTGTAGAGTGTCCAAACAAAACTGTAGTGACCATGTTCATTTAACTTATTTCACAGTGTTTACAGCTCATGCATGGCTTTCCTGTGCGCATGTGGGCTGAAGCAAGATGAGGAATGTTACACGTGTTTATGGGACAAATTGGTTAACAAGTGGAGATTCTAGAGATGACAATTTATATTTTCAGTCATTTAAAGTTATTTATATTAATGCATCTAAAAGTGAATAGTATTTACAGTACATTATAGCCATATCCAAAATTTTTGCACAGCCTGCAAGTAAATCGAAGGGCATCTCTCTTAACTTTTACTGATCGTGACCTAGTGGCGGAAGTAACTTGGGCATATGAATAAGACAAGTTACAAACAGGTGTGTGTGTGTGTGTGTGTGTGTGTGTGTGTGTGTGTGTGTGTGTGTGTGTGTGTGTGTGTGTGTGTGTGTGTGTTGGAAGGTGCTTGTTGGCCGAAGCTTGTCAGCAGTGGAGACCGTGTCCTGTTTGTAGTGTAGTGCATCTGTGAACTTGGCCTCTTCCGCTGCTGTATGACGTGCGATAATGCAAGTTTAAAGGGGGGCCATGGTCGCCCTGCTGAAGATAACAGCGGAAGCAGCCACTGTCATGAGAACAGCACAGTAATTTACTGTGCCCCCCCCCTCCCCTTTCCTCCCTGTGGTGGGGAAGCACATTGTCACCTCAACCTTCAGAAAGCGGGCAGAAAACAAGTGAACAGGTCCAGTTGAACTGAGAGTTGCTTGGTCTCACTTCACCAACATGGGGAGGGGCTTTTGAGCAGGTGGGGAAACCCCATCACGATGGGTGGAAAACTTCATCCCAGTGTCCAGGACCAGTCTTTATGCTTCTAGTGGGTGGCATGATTTGTATGCTGAGGGAGATTAAACCCCAGCTGTTACTACAATGAACTGATGCAGTAAAAATGACCCTACTATAAAAAGTAGAAGATCACTGTAAGGAGTTTAACGCTGTAATTCATTTTGGAGATGTCAGCTAAAATAATAATAATGCATGTGAAATAATAATGCTCAGCTGAGGACCACAGCTGTAGGAATGTGGTACTGTTTTCTTTGGGGGGGGTTAAAGGTCACACCAGTTTCTGTTATGAATGAAAATTCTGTGCTGCTGGCTGACACGATTTTGGTTATAATACATGCCGGTCTGTTGTGTTGGTTTCCTTTGTCCCCTTTGTCCATGCTGATTGCCCTGCCCCCGCTGACCAGCAGTGGAATTTAAACATGTCGGACCTGCAGAGCTCAGCATGCAGCTGCCGAGTTCAATCTGGATCCCATTAGCTCAGGCGCAGTGATTCAGAAATTGTTTCTCAGGCCGTAAATCCCTGCTGTAATTGCCCAGCAAACACACACACACACACACACACACACACAGTTGTTGCTTTGCTGAGGGGGGGTGATCTGGGCATACAGGCAAGAGCAAGTGTGAGTCCACCACCTTGAACCCTAGTTCAGTCCACACCTGGGCCATTCACTATCATTTGTTTAAAAATGTACTGTTAAGGGGGGAGGGGGGGAGTTGGATGGCAAAATGTACTGGTTAATAGCTTGGAACTGATTTGTCCAAGTATGGGTCTCTGCTGTTGAACCCTTGACAAAGATTCTTGACCCCCAGCTGTGGTGGTGAAACGTGCCCCTCTCACTGGTGTTCATGTATGAAGCTGTGGTTGGGCGCATCTGTTGCAACATTTTCTTCTGCTTGCATTCTTCTCCAGTATCTCCATCTGCACGGTCACTGTACAGCATCCTGAAACCTCCTGCAGAGCCAGTCCAAATTCTGTGCGTGCGTGCGTGCGTGTGTGGGGGGGTGTCTTCAGCTCTCTTGAGTTTTTTCCGAGAGTTTTACTTTAAGACTTGTTTTTTTTTTTTTGTTTTTTTTTAATACTCTGGGAGGTTCTTTCATGGAACAGAGTTTAGTCCACACCGTCTCATGCTTGTCTTCAGGTCACAATATCTTAGACTGGCCTCTGTCACTGGAGGGATTTAAACTGTGTAGTAATGGTGGGTGGAGTTTACTTAATATTGGGTGTGGCCTGCTGCGAAAGGTGGAGTGCGGGGGAAATAAAGCTCATGGGAGGCAGAGCTTGCAAGTGGTTTGTAGAGTTAAAACTTGTTAGTGTGTGGTTGTTCAGTCACACCTGAATATGTAAGGCAGATGTGGCTTGAAGGGGTGGGTGGGGGGGGGGTGAAGAAGAGTGTGTGGACACAGGGAGTGTATATGGGGGGGGTTACAGCATGCTCTTTGTTGAGCTGCTGGGGTGTATGTTAGCTCAGTTCTCTCTCTCTCTCATGCGCGCGCGCACACACGTTCATGCACTAATATTTGAGAACAAGATCAGCAAACAGTCGCTCCACTTTCATTTCGGCTTTTGCATTTACAGAGAACATGTTGGTGCAGCTTAGGTGGGTGTGGACTTTATAAACCCTGCCCTGGTGATGTTGCCACACCCCCGGGAACTGGAACACGTGTGTCATGATGATGGCTGGAGGAGGGACTAGATTGTCCGACTCTTTCCAGATGTCTCCTGTGGTTCTCATTACGCGTCTGCTATGAGTGTGTGTCAGTGTGTGGTACAATACCTTGCTTATCCTCAGTGTGTGTGTGAGAGAGTGAGAGCACGAAAGCAAACTATTGCTTTTTATTTCAACGGAACTGAAGTTCATGTAAAATGCATTGGATTTTTTATCAGAGCTTTTATTTTCAAAGAATTTTTTGTTCATGCATTTACAATATTTATACTAGTGGTTTAATAACATGAGGGACACATGGCCAAATCTTTGTTAATAATTAAAATTCAGCATTTATTAGGCATCTCCCTGTGCCAAATCTATTCATAATGCTATATTTGAACTATGAGCTGCTTACAGTGCGTTACTCCAGCAGGAGGTGGGATTCCAAGGTTATCGCTATAACCACTGCACCACCTTCCGGTTCTTATTGGCTTTTACCTGGTGAGGGACCTTAGGGGTCCAGATGCGGAGTGTGTGCGTTATCGCTCTGACCCCACCTCCCCGTCTAGCAGCTTTTTTGTCACTAATAGCCCCTTTGTGCTGGGGAGCCTGAGAAGGAGCCCCAATCCACCCCCCACCACTAAGTTACTGTGGAAACCCCACGTGACCTTTAACCCACTTTTTTAATGCTCTTTTTTAGGGATTTGAATGGGAGGGCAGTGTGCTTGGGGAGGTCACAGTGGAAGGCCGTGTGTGTGTGTGTGTGTGTGTGTGTTATAGGACGGTTTAACCCCATCGCCATCACTAAGCCTTTCTGCAGTGTACACTGTGTGCTCTTCTGCCCACTTCCTGCAGGATGTCAGAGCACCCCATTCCTTCACTCCGGTGTAGGACCTCATCGCTCACTCCCACATAAAAAACCAAAAGCTGTTAAGACAAACTTTTTCAGTTGTAATTCATATGTATACAGTGCAAGGTCAGTGAGTGGCATAGCAGTTACAGCTGTCTCTTTGCAGTTGAAGGAGCTGGGTTCAAATCTCACATCCTGCTGTAGCGCCCTTGACCACAGTACTTACTCTGCATTGGCAAATTAAATCACCCAACTGTATGGGTAAATCACCGTTCTTTAGTCACTGCCGATATTTTCAGACTCCTTTGTCCAAGGTGACTTACAGCGTTAGATAAGTTTTGCATCAGTTTACCCGCTTAGCCATTGTGCCGCTTGCAGCCCTAGCTTTGAAATATTAACATGGTGAGGACTTTTTCATGTCCCTATGGTTGGGACAGTTTTGTGATGGCCACACTGAACCTCTCTCCATGTGGTGATATGGGCAGCCTTATCTGTGTCCTACAACATTGTGCTGCGCAAGTCCCTTGCTCGTGATTTCTGTGTCGTTGACACTCACGCCACACTAGCGCCCTCTCTCTGGAGTCAGGGAGTCTGTAGATCGCACTCTTGGCAAGAGGCACATCTGTGCTGATTCTCCACTCCAAAGGGCTGCGTGTCGCTCCAGGAGCCAGCTCTGGAAGTACAGCCCCCCCCCCTCCCAGTTATGTAACTTGGAGGCAGAAAAAATGTTCTTTTCTGTGTTACTTTCATTACTATGCTTGGATGGATTCCAGTAAAGTAGTAGGTCAAAGAAACTGCAAACATACCTGTGAGAGTTATGAGAATATTTGGGAGCTGTAGCCGTGTAGCACAATGAGAGGCACTCCTTTACAGATGTTTTGTAAGAGGACAGTTTGCTACCTGAGTAAAGCACATCTGTAGAGGCAGCTTTGGCTGTGAACAGTGCTGTTTACGTTGCAAATATCACTTTATATGATATTAATCAACTTCTGGCATATTACTTTGCAGAGATCTTTAAGGCTGGTCAAGTGTTTCATGGATGTGGGCTCAAATCCTTGCTCTTGTTATGCTTGATGAAGGTAGGAATCCCGACTCGATACTGTGAGCACTACGCAGCTGTGTAAATGGGTTTAAATCAGTGCAACTGGCGTACGGACGTCAGGTTGACAGGCGGGTGAAGTTTGAGCTCACGGCCGAATCCGTCGTCTTCTGTCCCCAGAAATTATGTGATGGGAGGAACTGCTGCTGATGCTTTCAGTCTTTAAAGGGTGTTTAAAAGCATCTAGGAAACTGTAAAACCGAGATGACAACGACCGGCATGAGGTTCTAATCCCATTGTTTGTGGCTGCTCCTGTTGAGTGCGGGTGGTGGGGGGTGACCAGGGCCTCAGCAGGGGGCAATCTGTCAAAGATGATGACTGAGGTGCGACTGGAAGGTTGTTGTTGAATACCTACAGCTCCTGCCCCTCATCCTTGGTGCAGGGCTTGAAAAAGAGCAAAACTTCAGGAAAACACATTCTTTTAACATTTATAAGTGTATGTGGCCCGGAACGACCGTTTATCTGATTGAAGGGAGAGTGCAAAAAATTGCTAAATCAATTTCTGAAAGAATGTGTTTTCTTGGAATCTGTATTTTTATGGGATCAGCCCTTGGGTTTGGCTCCCTTTCCCGCTGCTCGCCTGCGGTTTCCACATTTGTTTAGCAGCACCAGTTTTTGTGCCTTGTTTTGTTACTGGTGCTTCAATGATTCTTTATTATAGACGTTGCCTTATAGGAGATGTAGCTGTTCAGTTATTCCGCCCAGGGTACAACGGTGGTGCCAGATTCAGATGCAGAGAGCAATATGTCACTTTGGTGTGTGAACTGTGAGCTGCCCTGCAGAAGGTGAGCCAGCCTCCAGCTGTAGGGGGTTAGGAGCTCAGGGTCCTTCAGGCTGCTCACAGTGGAGCACCCAAGGGGTCAGGGTCTTCTGCTCTTTAGTGCCACACTGGATAAGGTGGAAATGGGGAATCCTAGGAATTATAAGGGGCAGTCACAGACCTGTGGGTGCAACAGTATGTCCTCCTGGAACAGAACCTGCAGCTTCCCGAGCCCATCTGCTTCCTGCCGTCCCTCTGCACACCACGGGTCCCTTGCAGATGCTGCTGCTGCGATGCTGATCCCTGCTTCCCGAATCTCTTACTTTTCAACCCAATTTAACAGCCGGTTCATTTTTATCGTGTCATTTCAGGGTTACTGCCTTGGAGTTGGAGCCTGGGAGTTTCTGCTATGTGGCCGCTGCAAAGATACTAACAGTGCACAATGTAACATTACTATTAATAGATGTTTGTGTGTTTATAAAAATATTCTTTCCCTGCTTCTCCTTATTGCGGAAACGAATCCTGCTGACTGTAGTGCTGCAATGTGGACATACTGCTTTTTCTCAGGGTGCCGCACGATAGGTTAATAGAAGCCATCCTGTCCCCTGGGGCTCTCTGCCTCTCACAACGGGAAGAAGTCGGGAGTCTCCTTGTCTGTCTGTCTGTCCGCTGTGGGGTTTGTGAATGTTTTCACAGACCTTCCATCATGGACAGAACAGGGTAGAATTTTCCCCCAAGGAAGTTCACCTGTACCACCGTCAGACGCACAACATTCAACACATAATAAACAGGTCCTTGTATGGCATTACAGAGACAGATGGCTGTTAGTAAGAATCCCCCAGAAGTGCTTCTTGGTGCACCTTGATTAACCTGGTGGACCAGAGCTTTGTCCTCATCCTGGTCTTGGTCATGGCCTTCAACACTGGCTTGCTGAAATGTAGGGTGTTGAGAGTGGTAGTCTGTGCATTGCATCGCGGGGGGGTTCTGTGGCAGTGGCAAGTAGTGATGTCAGGAGGCACGGCAAGCTCTGCCCAACTCATTGAAACGTAAACTCTTCAGGTCAAGGTCATCCTCTGCAGCTACATTTATTTATCTGTTTTTCTCCATGGTGCTGTACAGTGTTAGGCTACTTACACTGATTTACCCCATTGTACAGCTGGCTAATGGGTAATGCAGCACACAGTGCCGGCTGGGGCCCTACAGGAAAGGAAGCACTCCTCAGACACCCCCCCCCCACACACACACACACACACGCTGTGTGCATTTCTCCCTGCAGTAATGTCTTTTCCATTTTTAGCCTTCAGGCGTATCCAAACTTCCTTCCTCACAGTAAATGGTGATGAATGAAGTTGTATGAGGGGAAAAAACCGAGCCCTTAACCATTTGCAGTGCACAGTGACCTACAGTTTATTCAAGTAGCGCCCCCATATGATAGGATCTGGCATTACATGTAGCATTTTCAAAAGATTCAAAGAGATTTATTTGTCACATACATGGTAACCAGGTATGCCATACAGTGAAATGCTAACTGAATCGACAGGACACTGTGCGTGGTTTTGAGGATAGTGGTAGGTTCAAGAGCCTTATGGCCTGTGGATAGAAGCTTCTCCTAAGTCTCGCCGTTTTTGCCACAATGCTCCCGAATCGCCTGCCTGATTTCAGCAGGTTGAACAGATGGTTGCTGGGGTGAGACAGATCACCGATGATCCTAGTCGCTCTGGTCCAGCATCTACTGGTGTAGATGTCCTGTAGGGATGGCAGATCAGATCCGGTGCAGCGTTCCGCCGCCCGGATCACTCTCTGCAGTGCCTTGATGTCCCGAGCACAGCTATTCCCAAACCAGGAGGTGACGTTCTGAGTCAGAACAGATTGTATAGCACCAGAGTAGAACGTTTTAAGGATCGACGGAGAGACCTGCAGCTTCTTCAGCTGTCTGAGGTGGTGGAGCCACTGCTTTGCATTTTATATATTTTATGTGAATGTGAGGTTTGTACACTGAGCTACTTCCTGATTTACACATGTATACAGTTGAGTAATTTTTGGTGTACCAGCGCAAAATAAGTACTTTGATCAAGGCCACTACAGTAAGAGGAGCAATTTGAACCCAAGTCTTTTGGGCTGATAGTCTTTTTGGCATTAACTTGAGCTCTGACCACTGTACCACCTCCTGCTGTGAGACTTTTGTACAAATGAAATTTGAGTTTCCCCATTTCAGTCATCTGGAGGACCTCCTGAATGTATGCCCTCTGTGTGTGTGTGTGTGTGTGTGTGTGTGTGTGTGTGTGTGTGTGTGTGTGTGTGTGTATAAGAATGCTGTGGACCTTGATGGAATGTACAAAGAAAGGCCTCTGTGTACTGGCTGTGACTGTGGCGTTAGAGCTGATGTCCAAAGCAGATGGCCGAGAGATGGGATGGGAGTAGAGATGGGAAAATGCAGCCACTCAGCAAGTCAGCTGTCATGACCTAACAGTTAAATGCCCCCCCCCCCCCCTCACACAAACACACAAACACTGACTCATACTCTTGTGATGCCTGTTGATAAGATCTACTGCCAAAGGACCTGTTTGTTTGGTTCAGGTCAGAAGGCTAATACAATCCACGCTGGTGCCGTGAGGCCCCCTTCTTGCTCTTTCTCCTGCCTTCTCGATTCCCCACTGTGGCCGCCTGGCGCTTTCTCCCAGCTGCTGCCCCCACCTCCTAATTTCTGTTCTCCCAGCTGGTTTCAACTGGTCCATATTTGAAGGAACATGCAGAGAGTGCAATTGCTCCTCAGGAAGCGGTCGGCCCCTCTATCTACATGAAAGTGTGCGGCAGTTAACTGTTTTGAGGTGTTCAGAGAGCTAAACATTCGTTTTTGTAGTCTGAAGGCAGCTGCCCCCTGCTAACTGCCCCCCCCCCCCCTTGCAGTACCTGCAGATGAAATGGCCTCTCCTGGATGTCCCAAGCACTGCAGCCCTCAAAGATGCCCGGCTGCCATCACCTGGACCCCTGGTGAGTGCCCTGCAACTTTGTGACTGGGTGTGTGCTTTATTCTTGCTTCATGTTCTGGTAAGTTGATCCATGTGTGTCTCTGTACCTTTGTTAGTTGTTCATTGGCTAGGGGGCATGTTTTGCCCCAGGATGGTCCCTCTTCACCTAGGAAGTGAATGTACTTTAGTATAAGTGGCTCCATCCCCACTTGACCCCCCCCCCCCCTTCATACTGGGGGTGGGGTTTAAAGTATCTACTGGGACTTCTCCTCACTGCCCTTACAGCTGTCAGTCACCTGCGCCCTCTGCAACCCCTCTCTTGACCCATGACCCTCACAGTGCAGATGTGGTGGCAGGGAGCCTCTATAATGTCAGACGGTGCTGGGGGAAGGGCTGCGGTCAAGGGCCTGTGGACTGGATCACCCCCCCCCCCCCCAGAGGTAGTGAATAACTTCAGGCAAAATGATGGAGAGGGAGTCACAAGTCCTGAATCTAAACACCTTTCAAAGATGCTTGGTGTGCTGTTGTGGTAAGCGGGGACACCGCTGCCCATTGTGAGCTAGGGAGACTCAAACTGAACGGCCTATTGAGTCCTGCACGCAAGTGTGGTTTGTGACCAAGCTCTGTGTGCCACTTCTGGGAGAGTCCAGCACCCAGCACAGGGCCACCTTTGTTCCTGGGCGGGAGGGGCCTCTCATAGGCCTGCCAGTCAGGTGCCCGCAGTTAGAGCTGGTAGAGGAGCTTACAGGACCTTCTTATAGCAGGAGTAATTGGGGCTTCAACCCAGCCACCTTTAGGTTCAGTGTAGGGGAAGCTATGCTAACAAGGCTGTTTCTGCTGTGCTTTACAGCTCATGGTGTCCCCTCTGTGGCAAAGCACCACCTTCAGACCACGGGGCTTAGCTGCATTTTGTTAAACATGATTGCAAAAGCAGAGGTCAGCAATTTACTGGCACAGAATATGGGTTGGGCTGTTTCCCATAATTGCCGAGTGAGCGCAGAGACGTAGCTATCATGCACTTTGTTGCTCTGCCCCCCCACCCCCAAATTGGTTGCCATGGCATCAGTTTGGAGTTTGTTTTCCTCCATTTGTGTGTAATTTGGCTGCACACAGTGCCCCCTGCCTGTCAGGAAGTGTCAGAGGTACCCAGCAGTGCCTGGCTTATAAACTGTGAAGATATGGACTCCAGTCAGTAATATACATTTTAAGTCCAAAGGCCTGGGTTCAGATCCCACCTTGTGCTATAATGCCCTTGACCCCGGGGGCGTACTTTAAACTGCCAGAGTAAAAATGACCCTACTGTGTAAATGGGTAACTGAGCGCAAGTAGCTCAGTGTACGAATGCCACCCTATAAGTGTGCCCGTAGGAAGTCATCAGATGAATGAGAAGTACATGAGAATATCAACGATGATGACGGCAATAAAGAGGGGTCACAATGAGGGTGAATGAGGTTCCGTGCCGGCAACACACTGGGAACAGACATCAGACAAGAAGTGACGCCTTATCAGTCCATTTTGTGTCAAATTATGAAGTGTGCGTGTATGAAATGGGTGGCATGCGCTTTATCCCCATCCAGCATAGATTCTGTGGGCTGACAGCATCCTGGCCGCTCTGACTTGGCTGTACTTTATTCTATTCTTTCCTTGTCTTGCTGAGGCACCCATACTTAGCACTCGCCCCCAGGGAATGCTGGGACACGCAGGCACTTCCTGCTTGGCTTGCAGTTTGGCAAACGTGGCAGGAGAATGCATGCCCTCCCTGTCAATGCAGACATTGTGTGAGGCCAGTGTCGCACAATAAGGCCCAGTCTGCACACGTTGGCCCTCCGGAAGCGCCTTGGGGAGGGGGGTGTCTCAGCCCTTTTGGATACCCAGCATTCCTTACCGGTTTCCCTAGGTCTCCAGCCAAAGTACGGGGCTCCCGGCCGCGCGGCCGCCAATACGTGTAAACAAGGTACGTTGCCGTGGATCACAGCCAACAAGGGGCTCGTGATCTGAATAAAGGTCGGCACAGTGCGGGTTTTGTGAGCTCTGCTCTGTAGCTCACCTCTCCTGGGCCCTGTTTGTTCTGCAGTGCTCAGGCCTGCCCCCTGTTGGAGAGCAGGGATCTTACAGCCCATTTGTAGAATTGTGGGTCTGGCTCTCTGACAGCTGGATTGAAGCATTTATTATTATTTTTTACTGCAACAAGAGCAACACTGGGTCACAGCATCATAAACTGTGTAACGCTTCAGACTAATTCTGAAGCAGCAGATTCTCAATTTTCCTTCTGCATAACATTAAAACGTATTCATGTCCCCCAACTTATAATTATATTGACATGGCAACGGATCGTTTTAACAGCGTTACCGTAGAACGATGCTAAAGCTGGTTATGCAGATGTTTGTGCTCGTGGAGGTGATGCAAATGGCAACCCATGGCCCAGTATAGTAGGGAAGGGAGATGGCGACGTGAGGAAAAGTGAAACCCCAGAAGTGCATGTGTGTGAGAGAGAGAGAGAGATATGAACTGGGAGCAGTCTGGCATGGAGTTGACTGTCACTGGTCAGTGGGGTTGCGACAGCTCCTCTTAGCCCTATGGGAACTCTTTCTGTTTTAAGAGGAACAGGACTGGGGGGGGTCCTATGTGACGTGAACTCCTATTCAGTCCGTGGTTTCTCTCACTGTTGGAGTCACTGTACCAGCTGTGTGGTGTTCAACAGTGTTGAAGGGCATTTCGGCAGCACAGCCTCTTGACCTCTGACACCCCCCCCCCACATACTCTACTCCACAGTCCAACAAGGTTCCAGTGGTGCAGCATCCTCACCACATGCACCCACTGACTCCGCTCATCACCTACGGCAATGAACATTTTTCCCCAGGGACGTCACCTGCTCACCTCTCCCCGGAGATCCTCGACCCCAAGACAGGTTGGTTACCGCACCTCTGCACGCACACACACAAAAAGTGTAATTTCTCTCCCGTTCTTTACCTTTCTGCCCTCTTTAAACAGGCATTCCACGGACAGCTCATCCCTCAGAGCTGTCCCCCTACTAC
Organism: Heterotis niloticus; assembly: GCA_018136845.1. Taxonomy (NCBI): domain Eukaryota; kingdom Metazoa; phylum Chordata; class Actinopteri; order Osteoglossiformes; family Osteoglossidae; genus Heterotis; species Heterotis niloticus. Next base: position 25,634,291 of record CM030900.1, on the reverse strand, counting down.
CCTCTCTCACCTGGTCCAATGGGACAGATCCCCCACCCCCTGGGCTGGCTCGTACCACAGTAAGTCCCCCTTCCTGGAACACACATCTTGTTGTTGGTCATTATGCTGCAGGTCCTTAACATGTCCGTATCCTTGCTTCTGATCGGGTTACGATGGAACTTGGCATCAGAGGCTTGCTGGGTCGTGTCTCAGGGACAGTGCCTCCGTACAACTGTACCAAAAAATAAGCACTAAATAGAAATAAAAAATTAACACTGAGTATAGTCGATCCTCGATTCCCTATACTCTTGTCTGGGTATGGAAGAAGATTGAAAGTGTAAATTAACCAACTTTTACTACAGTGCTGTGTAGTATTGCACTATGTATTGGAGTGACACCTGAATAACCTAACATGTTGCTGAAGACTGCTTAGTCAGAGTCTGCAACAAGGGGAGGCCGTTCATGAAGTGAACAGTGGGGAAAGTTGGTTCTATTTGGCACACAGTATCAGAATTGTTTAAACCGTAATTGTATGCAATTAAGTTTTTTCCTTCAGTTATCCTAAACTAATATTCACTTTATGCTTTTAAATAGGTTTAATTTTTTTTCTGCAATGGTTGGTCGAGGATGGACTGTACTTCTAGTTAGACCTCTCTAAAGCTTTGTTTACGCCTAGTGTGGTAGTGATTGAACTGACTTTGAAGGAGATGGGTGTCTGCTTCAAGCTCCTGTGCCTCCTCTGGCGTCCATTTCTCCTGCCCACCTCTTTTGCAATGTTACGCTGATCTGTTCGCTCAGGCAGCCACAGGACTGTTAACGGGTTGCTCCTATGCTAAATGCATCGTGACCATTCCTGATGCAGTGTGATCGTCCCGCTTCCCTTGCTGTGTCAACAGTGGTGCCAGCAGCCGGTGTTTTTAACATTTAAAATTTCAATTTGCTCATTTTGCAGACTTTTTCCTCAAAATAATGTACAGTTTGGTGAAAAAAGGAGTGGATTTACAACAGATCAAGAGTTTAGGATGCAACCACAGGATGCTTCAAGCATAGCTCGTGTATCTGACACCACCACGTTGTACGTTCACATCCCTCAAGTTGCTACCTGTAGAAGTGACATTTAGACAGCAAATACTTCCGTGTTTCCCCAGACAGGCCCAGCCGATGTACTCCATCCCTGCAGGTGGGTTCAGGCACCCCTACCAGACATTAGCCATGAACGCATCCATGTCCAGGTAGGGTGCTCCCCCAAAGCCTTGGTTGCTCAGTCAAGTTCCCTTGCTCTTGACCTTGGGTTCACACTAAAGATTCCTTATCTTGCAGAAAACAGTTGTCCTGAAGTCTGTTTGTAATTCACTTTGTGTGAAACTGTCATCTGCAGCACTAAGTCAGAGCTTTTAAGACTGCAGCTGTCCCTCAGTTGACTTACTGCATGGGTCCTGTGAATATTTCTAGTGTCATTTAAATTAAAAATAATTTAAAATGACAAAATGAAAGTGTGCTGTCCACAAACTTACACGGTGCCGATTGTAGGCCAGTTCAACCCATACACACGTGCGCCATTTCTCATTTCTCAATGACATATGCATTTAAGCTCCATTTACTTTGGGTTGTTTTGTCTGCACTTAGACTGAACTACTGCTGTTTTTAAATGTCTGCTGATCACTGTTAGTGTGGCTGCTTACTGGTGCTGGCCCATCTCTACAGCCTGGTGTCAAGCCGCTTCTCCGCCCATATGGTGCCCCACCCTACCCCTGGCCTGCAGCAGACAGGCATCCCTCACCCGGCCATTGTGTCGCCCTCCATAAAGCAGGAACCAGGCACCGAAAGCGCTGGCACCAGCCCTGGTGCGCATCCGTGAGTACCACCACCCCCCCCTCCCTGAGCTTGCACGGTACAGCAGCTATAGCTGACCCAGGTGTACCCTGACCACACACCCTGGCCACTCCACTGCAGGAAGTCCCCAGGTCCCATGAAGAAGGAGGAAGAGAAGAAGCCCCACATCAAGAAGCCCCTCAACGCCTTCATGCTGTACATGAAGGAGATGAGGGCCAAGGTGGTGGCTGAGTGCACACTGAAGGAGAGTGCTGCCATCAACCAAATTCTGGGCAGGAAGGTATGTGTGTGAGAGAGGGGGAGAGAGGACAGACAGACCGACCGACAAAAAAGACAGACAGCCTCCCATCTGACAGCTATTCCCTCCCTGCAGTGGCACTCCCTGTCGCGGGAGGAACAAGCCAAGTACTACGAGCTGGCCAGGAAGGAGAGGCAGCTTCATTCCCAGCTGTACCCGGGCTGGTCTGCACGAGACAACTATGTGAGTGTCTGGGGATGTCTCCGGTTAAGGAGCTGCACTGAGAGCTCAGTACCGCAGTGTCAATGCCCGTAATTCTTGTAAACTTTAAATGAACATGGGAGCAGCACTGGGGCGTAAGGAGAGCTGTACACAGAGAGGTGGGAAATGCAAAAGGGTGACCACATATTTATAGACGGAGCTTCTGTTGTGGACCACAGCCATAATCGGGCCTGAATTAAGCTCTTTGGAGCCTCAGACGTCTGTGTGCTCATCCCTGCAGGGAAAGCGCAAGAAGAGGAAGCGAGAGAGCAAGCCCACCACCCCGACCCCGGCAGGTGAGCTGATGCTGCACCCCCTTCCTGCAAGGGACTCAGGCATTTTTACAGCAGCCTCTTTCTCTTGGGGTAAACCGAGGTACTCCATGGAGCCCTCAAATATCAGTTCAGAAAGACTAAAACAGGCTGTTTAAAAAAAAAAAAAAAAAATCAGTTATTTTCAATACAACTATTATATTGAGCTTTTTTCAAAATAACGTAATTTATATTTTAATTTGCTCAAAAAAGACTTAACACACCGAGCACATCACTTTCAGAAAGTGCGCAATACTCAAAAGTTACTCAACGTTAAATAGCAAATAAGTGAATCAAGCTAGGACTCAGACGTCACTGCGCCACCCGGGCTCAAGTCTTGTTAATAAAAGGAAACAGTTTGGTCAAATAAGATTAACCATCAGTAAATGTCTGCTGCATCTCTACTTTTAAAAAGTGCAGCTTGCCAGCTCTCTACTACTTTGATGATTAGTTGTTCCCTGTGCTAGCAAACTGAAGCTCAATCGCCGCAGGTCAAGTAAAATAACAAAATACGGACGAGTAATGCCGGAAGATGACAGCCGGAGGTGATATGAAACATGAGCTACTTCGGTCCCTTTTAGCATTTGTGCGGGTGGAACGTGAGATTGATGAAACCCTGCGACGGCCAGCGTGAGGACTGAGCAAAAGGCATTGCGGGATACCTGGGCCTGCAAACTGTGCGCGCCGTGCCGTTCCAGGAGGCTCGGACACCCATCTGTCATATGCCTTGCGTCTCCTTTTTCCCACAGATGCCTTCGTGTCCCAGAGCAAGAAACCCTGCATCCCCTACCTGCCCCCTGACAAGACGTGCGACAGCCCCTCCTCGTCCCACGGCAGCATGCTCGACTCCCCCGCCACGCCCTCGGCCGCCCTGGCCTCCCCGGCCGCGCCCGCCGCCACCCACTCAGAGCAGGCACAGCCGCTGTCGCTCACCACCAAACCTGCCCACTGCCACCCCCCAGGAAAGGCCTCCGGTGCCTCTACCTCGGTCCTGCCCTCGAGCCCCGCCTCCTCCCTGGCCATTGGCTCGCCAGGCACCCAGACCGCACCCTTTCTCTCGCGACCGATCTCCTTCGGCTCCCTGCCCGTTTCCATGCTGCCTCTGCCAAGCTCTTTCCACAAAGCGGCGGCGGCGGCCATGCATTCCCATCATGCGACGCTTCAGACCCAGCCCCTGTCTTTGGTTACCAAATCAGCTGACTAATTCGTACATTTTTCTACAGCGCTGAACAATGCTTTGTACTTTTTTAAAAGTAGATATTAGATCACATTTTTA